>PVIA01001684.1:0-258212 GCA_004024845.1 Tonatia bakeri | reverse complement strand
GGGGGTGGGGAGGAATATGGGGGAAAAGGTTCAGGGAATAAGCAGTATAATTAGTAGGCATAAAATAGATGGAGAGAGGTCAAAAATGGTATAGGAAACAGAATTTAAAGAACTTACAAGTATAACCCATGGACATAAAGAGGAGAATGCTGGAGTGTTGGAGGGTATAGGGCAGAGGGGGGATAAAGGAGGAAAGTTAGGAAAAGTGTAATAGCATAATCTATAAAATATACTTTAAAAAAAGAAGCTCTCAGATTTTTAAAAGAAAGTCAACTCATTAATTGTGTGAACTGGCTGTATATTAACTCTCCCTCCAAGTCTAAACTTAGTGCATGAATTTGGAAGGATTCTAAACCTCTAAGATCAGAAGAATCAAAACATAGCTGAACTGTAAAAATGGGGGAGAAACTAAACTGTACTGATGGCTGACTATACATCAGGTACTTTACTTCCACTCACCTCTACTGCTCAAAATTATTCCACGCAAAATTTGTGTAAGAAAAACCAAGTCAAAAAGCAAAGGAGAAAACTCCAACCCCCTCAGCACTGGTATTATAAGGATTTTCTGTTAGGTATTTGTGACTTACATCTCAGCATGGTAGAACCACATACATAAATGTTTTTTAAACATCTATACATGAATATAAAAGCTACGAACCACCTGAATGCATAACAATACCAATTATAGCTTTGCAGTTTGAGAAAATGTTTAAAGGCAAATCCTAAGCAGACACATAAATAAAAGCAGAATAACCATTGGAGATCAAGGTTGGACTTAGAGCTAGAGGGCTGAAATCTGCCTTGAACCTTTCTAATGACTGCTGAACAGAAAAATGATCTGTGCTTTTAGTTATAGACTTGAAAGTACTTTGGACCCACTAAAGGATAATTTGGGAAACAATTGTGATGATGATAATGCTAATGAAATAATAATAGCACCCCACTCTGGCCTTGGCTGGGTTATGGTCCCAGCCAGCTTCCTCCAAGCCCAACCATTTAGCTTGCACTGTTTTTCAACTGCTGATCATCATAGCATCTGTATTCATTCCCAGAGCTGTCAGGCAACCTCCTACCTTTGAACCAAGTAAATAAACATGACAGTGAACCCTTCAATGAATGCCCACCCATGAAGGCTTTGGGCCAGTTTGTTCTACAAGTACAGGCAGATTTAAGGGGCCTTTGCCATTTACTGGAAACCCATGTTAAACGGGAAGACTTATTGGGGCCGATGATTCTAAAATAATAAACACAAAAGACATGAGAGTCAGTTCCAACCCACACAAAACTGCCTGGCAGGTTGCAGAGCAAATCTAAACACACAACCTTCCACAGGAGCAAACATAGCAAAAACCAACCAAGCTCTAGTCATCCCAGCCCAACTATTTATAAATATCTTCCAGCCAACATTCAGTTTTAGCTTACTCTCATGCCAATGTCTACAGTTATCTGGAAGTAAAAACAAAAAATCACCTTTTATCAATGCATACAGATAAACTTAGGGTCGTTTTTTCACTGCCGGGAACAAACCTGAGGTCAGAAGTTAAGAAATAATTTGAATAGCAGTCATTTCATGAACAAGAAATATGACACAATATTGGCTATGTCTGGGCAGGAGAGAGATATAGCACTCACCCTTTCTTATCTTCTTTCTCTATTCCTGATTGTCTTCATTTTTCCCATTGTAAGACATTTCATTTTGATTGCATATTCAAACATATAATTGCTTACTGTCATATACTATTTATCCTCAGTGAAATTTGAGGAAAGTACAAAACACACCCACCACAGCTGTATTTGCCAATAATTTCTGGATCCACTTGGGGCTGATCTCACCCTTATCCTCCCTCCAGCACCCATCAAAATAATGGATGATGTAACTTCTCTCCAGCAATGCCAGCATGAATAGCAACGTGCTGTGTGAGGGATTTTTGCTTCTGTCTGATTAATAGGCATTCAGGAATCACAGGCCTTTCTTTCACTGTTTTCTTTAGATTGGGGTGGGGGATGGGGATCTTGGTGAACTGGGTTAAAATCAGAAGGGGAAGGACAGAGTTTTTCAGGTCATTGTGCAAAGAGTCATCATAGTTTACTTTTCTCTTGGGTTTTCACCTAACAGACCATACAACTGAGAGCTTGGGCTTGGGGCCAGGTTGGCCTGTACTGAATTCTTGCTCAGTGAAGAAGGAAAGTCATTTAGGCTCTTCTCAGACTCCGTCATTACCAGAGGATAGGAGTAATCACCCACAGGAGTGGCATGAGGTCTAAATGCCACAAGACTGGAAGAGCCATTTGCAAGTGTCAGCCACCCATAAACCACTCTGCTCATCAGATGCTCCAGACCATTATTATGCTCCCTGGGTGCTTGGCCAGTTACCAAAGTGAGCCCTTCAGTCTGTGGACACTAAGAGAAGGTCAGAGAAGTTTCCAATGGCTCAAATAAGGAGGGACATTTTTAGGTTTTTCATACAGGCATGATTAAGAAGAATACTTGGGTACAGAGACACAGAAATAATCAGGGACTTGCTCTTATGGATTGAACTGATAATGTTGTTTACATAGTTAGGGTCAGACTGTCAAAAAGAAACATGGTAAGTTTTGAAAAAGTCCTATTTCAACCTCAAATTATCAATCAGGATCATTTGAGTCCAGTGGTTCTCAAAGCCCAGTTAGTCCTAGGAACTCGTCAGAAATGCAAATTCCTAAGCCCCAGCCCTGATCTAACAAAACAGAAGTTGTAGAGATGGAGCCCAGGAATTTGTATTTTAACAAGTCTTCCAGGTAAATGTGACGTATGTTAAAGAATACTTACCTTCTCCTCCCCATATCTGGGTCCCCTTTCACTGATATTCTTAACTTAAAAACAAAACAAAGCAAACAAAATACTTCACTTTTCTACTCCTATAGTTGGTGGGATGAGATTGAGCCATCCCTGGAAGGAAATTTTTACAGGAGGTAAAAGAAAGTGTAGGTAAGCAGAGTCTCATATGTCTGTATGCTAGAAGTGATGGGTTGTTAAATAAGTTGATAGATCTAACTGATCAGTCATCTTATTGTGAAAGGCTTTCCAATACAGGTGCTAAATGGAGTTCAGCAAGCTTAATGGTGTGGTTATTCACTCTGTGATATCCTCACTTTATTAGAGAATTGTACTAGAAATTAGTACAGTGTGAGCTTTTAGTCCCTGCAAACACTGTAGCTAAGAATTAAAAATCATGAAGTGAAAGGTGTTAATCTGCTGGCTCTCAAAGTCTGAGATAAGGACTGATGGCAAAGCTGTTCAGTGTCATGAGCAAGCTTGATTAAAGGGACACCCAGATGAGGATGAGTGCAATGAACATGGTTTTTATGTCCTTATTATCAATCCTGCCCTTCTTCTATTAGGTAGCAGCAAAAGAGTCAAATATGCTCCATTCCTAGCTCCAAGGATGGGCTTCAACTGAATGAAATGCAGGGTAATCCTCTCCCCTTTACCATAGTGATTGTCTAGGAAACCCAGACTGGCCAGTTAGAACAGGAATTTCTTTGGCCACAAGGATTGGGATAGTCCAAACACGGGTATCTGGGGTGGAGAGCCATTTACTCCCCTGCAGGATAGTCACCTGGAGACAAGACTGACAAATAGGGCCATAAATGTCAGCTGCTATTATTATCATCTTATTCCTCACTTACCTAATTCTTGAAGACAATAAAATATCTACAACAGCTGCTAATCACAGTCTCCTAGAAGAAAGAAATAACTTAAAACATAAACCACAGATAAAAAATATTAAAGAATTTCCAGGAAAAATAGTAAAACTGAGTAGGAAAGTACTATATATATGTTTCGTAGTAAAAAACATGACAAAATCTTGAGATGTTAACTTGAAAGTAAGTTCCCTAATTTCCCCTAGAAGGAGAGGATTAGGTAAGGCTTCAGGAGGATAGGAAAGTCTCAAATTAAGATCCAAATAATCTAGACAAAAAGTAGAAGGAAAGAAACTTCTACTGTAAGTTCTACTGACATGTATAAGATCCCACAGAGTAACTGCACCAGAGAGAGAGAGCAGGAAGAAACATGGTCTAAGACCCTCAGGTACATGGACACTAGACATGATCATGGATTTGCTCTCCTGGATCGAAGTAATGATGGCTCTGGAGGTAGCTGAGGACTAGATTATACAGGCCTTTTAGACAATGCTAAAAGTTTTGGTACTTACCTCAAGAGCAATTGGAAACTACAAGTTGAAGAGTATGTGTGTATCCTGGTAAGTTTTGCAGTAAGACAAGTTAAATGCCTAGTTTTTAGACTATTAGAAAAGATGTGAAGACTTTACAACATGCCATCCTCATAGCAGAGTCCAAGGGTTCCTGCCAAGGAACCCTTCTGTGATTCTGAAGGCCAATTAAGGAAGAGACAGGCTGGAATTTAAGCAGGGGAGCCCCACGCTCCAAAATCCAATGCTAGCTCTCTTTGGCACCACACCCTGCCAGGGAATATAATGCCCCCAATGTGATGGAAAAGACTTTCCCAACTGAAATGACCCCTTTGGGGCTATAATCCACAGGCCTGCAGCTAGCTCACCAACTCAGTGTTACGTCATCAATAAATACCTAAGTAATTTACTACGTCCCATGACTACTTTCCTCAACTGTTTGATAAGCTTTCACTAATCTTCACAGATTCCTGTTTCTGAAACTAAGATAGGTCTTAGAATCATTATCTAGCAGGTACTCAAATAGCACAATTTAATTTTAATGTTGAGGGGAGAAAAAAATAGTTTTGTTTTGTTACCTGTGTGGATTTTCTCTGGGGACTCCAGTTTCCTCCCACATCCAGAAGGTGTGCACATGAGGTGAATTAGTGTGTCTCAGTCTATCCCAGTCTTTGTGAGTGTGGGTGTGTATGCCCAGCGACAGAAGGGTGTCCTATTCAGGGTGGGTCCTGCCTTGCCCCCTGACTGGCAGGAGAGGCTTCAACCACCTGTGATCCCGAACTGGAATCAGTATGCTGGAAAATAATTCTCTTACTGGTTTTTATGAGCCTTTCTTAAATATAAATATAGCTCACATTTATTTCAGTCTTTGATATGAGAAGTGTTTTGTGTCTTTATTTAGAAATTTGGTGATGTTTTTGCTAGCTTGTCCCTTATCTTCCTCAGTTGGCCTGCAGAATCATCACAGCCATGGCAGGAACCCTTGGACTCTGAGAAGTGGATGGAATACTGTAAAATCTTCACACCTTTCCTAATTGTCTGAGAACTAGACATCTGACTTGTCTCCCTACAAAACTTACCATGATTGTAACTCGCCTCATTGTAATGCCGTGTTATACTTTGTTTTTCTTTCTGGAGCATATTTACTTTGTTTAGTTCTTTTCTCTTCCACTAACCAGTGAGTTCCTTTTAGCACAGGAACTGTTTTATTCTTCTTGGTATACTTCCTGCCCCTCCAGTGAATAGTACCTGCTAGGGCCCGCTACAAAGTAAGAGTCAAATAAATTGATGAAATACTGGGTGGGCCAATAAGTGAATAAACAGGTATTATAAATATCATGCAAGAACATCTGTAAAAATTCCTGTGAATAAATATTTCCTTTTTATGTGTAATCTGGGATGAATGTGTAATACCCAGTGTTTTTGAGTATTTATAATGAAACAAGCTCTGTGCTAAGAGCTTTACATGCAGTGTCTCATTTAACTTTCAAATGAACCCTTCATCAATGGTAAATTCTTTCCAGTTAACTAGCACATATACTAAGGTCAGCAATTATTTGCCCAAAAGTAGCCAGCTTGCCATTTCTCAGCTTTGACCTACCTGATTCCACAGTCTGTCCTCTCAGCCAGGGCATGGAAACATTTTAGGCATATCCTTCCCAGACATAAATTTTGAAACTAAGGAATAGGGTCCTCTGAAAGTCCCATGTTTGCACCATTTTACATGCCTTTGGTAGTAGCAATGGCACCTGGAGTTGCTGAGTGAGGAACACTCGAGGGTAAGGGATGGATGACCTTCAATTCCTCTGTGCATAAAGATCAAGCTCAGGAAAGACATGACTTAATAGAACTTTGCCTATTTTCCTCTATTAGGGGATTTTCTTTTATCCTTTTTCAAGTGGGTGGAGTGCATCTTCACATTTCAAGTTTGAATGCATTCTTGCTAAATCAGACACCTCTTATTCTTTGGAGAGAAGAGTGGAAAGAATTACAAAATACTGTAATGAGATGATGGGCAAAATATTCAGCCTAGATTAACGCTAGTGGGGAGGTACCACTATATATTTAGATATGTCAAATTACATTCCTGAAACATGCTGTGTTAGGAACTGCTAGTTGTTCCCTAATACTTGCTTTCCCATTTCTCTGTAGTAATAGACTGCTGGGTATCTGGTCACCCAAAACAAACACTGTACTTGTCAGAGTTCGGGCCATTTGTCTAAACTCTGGCCAATACTGTGTAAGGGGAATCTTCCTGAAAACCCTGCTGCCATAATTCCCGTGCACCATCTTTTTCATTCCTTCTTTCCCGATGGCTGGAATTTTAATGTGTTGGCTAAAGGTAAAGCAGCCATGTTAGACCATGAGGTGACCTTGGCAATAGAAGCCAAACACGGTAGAATAATATGATAGAGCAAGCCTGTGTCCCTAAGGTCTTCATGAAAGAGAACCTTCATAATATCCCCATACTGCCTACCTCTAAATTTTGACATAAGGGAGAATAAATTTCTATCTGTAAGTCACTGTTATAAGTTTACTTATTTAAGGCAAACCTAACCCTAACTTACATAAATGCCAGCAGCATTAGACCCCAAAAGAAATAATAGCTAGACTATAAATATGAATGTCGACCTTATACCAACCTTGTAACAGGATCCAGTTATCTTTCTATTAAAATATGCATATTTTATGCAATTGCCACTTGATTATGATGAAAATGGTAGTCATTTCTTAAGGGATGAATCAGTAGATAAGTGAAATAGTAAATAAGAAAAAAGTTCAACTTCTGGGTAAAAGGCAAGAAAGAGAGTTACCTAAGTACCAGAAAAATCAGTGGACAAATAAAAAGTTATGTTAAATGGTTCACTAAGAAGTTGAATATGAAATTTTGGTTCGCCTTTCAAGATCTAAGACTTACCTCCTATACCTGAGAAGACAGTGATTTTGGGGAGTTTGTAAAATGATCCTTTCTTGCTCTACTCCATCTATTCTCTGCAAAAGCCCTTCTCAAACTACAGATTTTGTTAAAAGTGCAGATGCTACTTCAGAAAACTTGGGTGGGGCTCAGGACTCTTCTTTTTGTTAAAAAAAATTATTGTATTTTTCTATTACCATTTAACTACCGTATACTCCCTCCCCTCTGCAATCACCACAATCTTGTCCATGAATCATTTTTCCCTTCCCAGATCATGCTGCTGGTCCACTAATGGGCCATGCTTTGAGTAGAAAGGCTCTACACAACTGTCAAAGGGAGCTCTTTAAAACTTAGATCATGTCAGTTCCCTGCTTAAAACCATCCCAGGGTTCCCCACTGCAGCTAGAGTAAAATCCAATTTCTTATTGGTCCATTAATGCCCACCATGATCTGGTCCGCATCTCTGGCTGCATTTTAACCTACTACTTGCTTTGCCCACTCTCCTCCAGCCACCCTAGACTTACCTCTGCCTCTCAAATGCACCATCCTTATCACAGCACCTTCATTTTTTAATAGCACTAATCAACACTGGGAACTCTAACTATTCTAAACCTATAGTATCTACTACTATATTCTCAACACCTAGCACAGTGCCTGCTACAACATAGATGCTCAATACAAATGAATGCCAAATGCAGTTGATCCCGGGGCACAACATTCTGGTAGACAAGAGGAGCTGGATGACTGAGTAATAATGCCATTCTCTGCAATACACACACATAGCCTTGTGTCCTAGAGGAATTGACTTCAATTTAAGTCAAATCCCTACAGCAAATAGCACTAGAAATGAACTCCCAGAGTCCCAGCAGATGGTTGATCCCCAGCAATGTCTGACACAACAAAAGCTCATGACAAGTACACTTGGGCACTGCCTTGGTGTTTGTCGTAAGAGCCAGCGCCTTCGGGCTCCGGGGAACTGCGTTTGTAATAGTGATGATTTCTGTAGCAAAGGAGATTGAGCCCAGGGTCATCCCAACTGAGACAAATCTCTGACTATGATACCATTTCCCAGCAATGGCTTCAGAAAAGTGAAGGCACCTATCTCTTTCTTCCAGTCTGTTTGCAATACTATGAAATCCAAACAAACGTGTAAGCTCCGGAAAGTTGAGCCAGCTTATGCCATGGAAAATGGCCATCATGTGTTTCCTTTCAACTCACCCCTGATTCCTCCCCAAGGGTGGAAATAAAACATTTTGAAAGTCTGAGAACATTCAAAATAAGCCATCATTTAGAAGTAACGGCTGCTCGTGCTATGCACATAAATAAAAATCCATACTAAACTTAAACACGTTAAGGTCTTTGTAAAGACTTTGCCTTTTCTCTATAAATGTCTGAAAAGATTAATTAAGAACAGGATGACTCATCCATCTAGATTGATTAAACATATATTTAAGGGTCAGACTAGAAACAATGCTTGGATACATTAACATACAAATTGCCCACAGTGATTAGTCTATTTATTTTATTTGCAGACAATATTTCTGGAATTAAGTCATTGTTAATCGACGATGAAGGAGACACAGGACCACCCTATTCCCCACCCAAGAAACCATCTTTGCTCACTTCCCAGTACTAGCATTCTCCTCCCCACCCCACCCCACCCCCGCCAAGTTTTTTGGCTCCTTTAAAGCTTAGGAAGGGACTCAGGTACCGCAATTTACAGGGAGTGCTACAAAAAGCTGCATCCGAAACTCAGCCCACTGCTTTCCCCATTAACCCTCTAAACAATGTCTTTGCCCTCTTGGAGATTCTTTTTTCACACCTTTCTTTTGCATCAGAGGACATTGTCCAAGAACCTTTTTGGAAGTAATGTACTCCTTCCAAAAACAAAGCACTAAGTATGTTGCTGTCTAGGCCCGACGAGTAATAGCTAACACTGGATACTAACCAATTGTAGTGTATGGTATTATAGGTGTTGTGTTCTTTATTTCAATTAATATTAAGGAAAAGTCGGCAAAGAGTTGGGGATGTAAGTATTCATATTCCCGTCTCACAGTAAGTGAAACTGGGATTCAGAGAAACTAAAACATTTGGCTCTGTTCATCTAGCTAGCAGTGATGAAAGCAGGCATCACAGCCTGGTAAGTCAGAGCAGAGAGCCTGTGCACTTAGCTCTGTGGTCTTTTGTTTCACAGGGGTTGTGAGTGCTGTCATTTTTGCTTCTTAGAAGCAGGACTGCTGAGACCCAGTGTGAGCAGCTGAAGACAGAGGATAAACATTCTTCCTCAGTTCCATCACCATCTATGTCCCTGGTAGCCAGTCACACTCATTGTGTGCCCCAGACCCATTTGTTGATAGTTAGAACACAAATTATTTGGGTAATTTTCCTCTGACTGTTCTTTGGTTATGGTGGCCAATTCTCTGGCCCTTATCTAAGCCATGTTTATTAATATAACTGCTAGGAGGTTTTTAAAGAGCCAATCATACTTCTAGACTGAACACACAGTTCTAAAAGTGGTCTACCAGCACAGCTGTAAAGAACACAAGGCACTTTGAATAGAAAGTAAAAAGAACCAGGATCCAGTCTTCTTCATCAAAATGGTGCAAGACTGGGTTTGGCGCACTGGCCACACAACCTCTCTTGTTGGGCAGGTTAGTTACTCTCACTGAGCCTCAGCGCTTTTGTCCATAACAGGAGGTACTTGAGAATATTGAGTGAGATCATAAAGGCAAAGCACAATGACAATTGAAGAATAAATGCTCAGTGAGAACTATTATTATTATTGATCCCTGCCTTAGATTCTATATAACATAAATAATAATGACAATCATCGCTAGCCATTTACTTAAGGTTAGCTACATACCAGGCCCTGTCCTAAGCACCCTCTACACCTTAACTTATTCAATGTTCACAAGTCCATGAGAAAGTGTTGTATTCCTGTTGTACAGATGGGCACACTGAGGTCCAGAGGGGCACACTTACTTGTGCAAGTTCACGCTGCCAGTCATCTGCCATTGGAAGCAAGCACTTTAGCTCCAGAGCACATGCTCTTGACCATAATGCTATGTGGATGTCTAGCATGAACTACTAAAACAGGAGGGGCAGATTCATCTAGCCTCCAGGCCTCTGCTTGTCTCTCCTTCTTCATTCTTCCTCCCTGCCCTACTCCACTCTTTGATTTTTTTCTTTTTTGTGTCTTTGTTACATGTACATGTATTGGAGTGACATGGGTTACTAGGTGGTGGTACACTCTTCGATTTTTAAGCCAACGTGCACTTAGGAGAACACAGAGGAAAGGTTTGTTTTACCAGAGCTCTTTCTCAAGTGGAGCCTCTTGACAATTTTTAAGATAAAACGATGATGTCACAGTTATTAAGATGACAAGGAAAAATAATAGAGAATCAATAAAAGTGTTACAATAAACTGTGGCTCAGGCCCTTCATTTCTCCATTTGAGCCCATCCCCCAGACTAACTCTCCCCAGAGAAGAATCTACTTTCCTCTGTCCTTAACCTCTCCTTCCCACCTCTAATCACCGACCTCCTACAGGCCTCCAGTTTCACCCCACTGATTCCTCCTCATCCATCAGATTTCAACCTAGATGCACTTCCTCCAGAAGGCCTTGCCTTCCACTTCCTGGACCGCCATGCCCAGCCCATTCCATCTGGATTAAGTGGCCTATCTTGACCTCTTGCATCACCCATCATAGTATTGTAAACATAATGCCTATAAGTTCCATGAGGACAGAATCTAGTCCAGCAGGCATTCTTCTACATCCCCAGAGTCTAGCATTGTGCCTGATATATATAATACAATTAGATCTCTCAGTAAAAACATGTTGAATAGTACCTATGACAACTACAAGTCATGTCAGTCCTTTTAAGGTTCAGAATTGTGTAACAAAAATTTTAAGGTCCAAGTATTTCATGACCTGAAAGTACATAAAATAATGGCAGAAAAGGAACTGCCAGTCTATTTTTTCAGGTCACTCAATAATTTGGAAACCTGGAGAAGGTTTAACAGTGCTTATTACTGGAACAATCTTCCCTAAAGTGATCTCAAATTCATGCTTCTGTCATTTAAAGTCATTCCACTTCATCTCATTCCCCCTAAAGGTAATGCTCAGGGACTTAATGATAATTATGACATTTTCCTTTAGCTTTCTCTTCTCTGAATTTAATGACTTCAGCTTCTTTTTCCCTATAGAAATCTATTAATAAAAGCCAGAAAACTGTACCTGAACAACAGTTAAAAAATTATGGAACATGGAAAAAAATTAACCTATTAATAATATTTATTGCTTTCCCACTTCTTCATATTACTCATATTTTAACACTTATTGTTAAATATCACAAAGAAAAAATAAGTTTCAGATTCACATTCTTACCTTTGTTTTCCAGGGGCTTAAAAACAAAAAAAGAAAAATTCGATGATTATATGTACAAATTGAAGAGTAGAATATGGGGTTAGTATTGGTCATTTGGTCTCAGTCTACCTAATTTTATTTTATTTTGTTCTTTGAGACTCTTAGTTTGAAACATGCTATACTTTCTATAACAGCATTTTTTAGAAGATGGAGATGATGTGAAGGCCATTGTTTAAGCATATACATTAAATCATTAGAAAGCATTTCTTATTTTTCAGAATGGTCCCATTTCAAATATTTGAACCTATTTTTTCACGAGTGGAACTCATGGAAAATTCCTAATTTGGGGCTCAAAAAATATGACCAACCTACATGTAACATATTATCTCTAAGTAATAATCTTAAAATCAATAGGAAATTTTGCAGCCTCCCTCTGTAGTTGGTGCTATGCTAGCCATTCATAGATATTGTTTCTTCTAATCATTACATCTTTATCGAATAGATGCTACCTTTATGGCCCTTTTACAGATGAGAAAATTGAGGTCCAGAAAAACTGAAATAGAATCACCAGCCTGTAGCTGGCAGAAAAGGGAATCCAACAGGCCTGTCTGACAGTATACTCTAAGCTCCAGTCACAGTGCTTAAAGCTCTAGAAGTATTGACAATCGGCTTTTGTCTATTTATTTTTCTGTAAATGACTTGATCCAGCATTGTGTACACAGTAGCTTCACAATAATTCTTTTTGACATGGGGAAGCAGGACCTCTCATACTTTTTTGGCAATACTATATATTGTTTCAATCACTTTGAATATCACTTTGGCAACATCTAGGAGTATTGAAGATGTGCATATCCTAGGGCTCAGCCATGATTCCCTGGTCAGGATGGCAGATACAACTTACCAACTGACCTAAATCTCCTTTCACAGCCCCATGCCATCTAGAAATTTTCTTTTAGTTGGCTGAGGGGTGAACGACATGATCTTATTTTGGCCAATGGGGTATAAGTGAAAATCACTAAGTTGGGCTCCTAGGAAACTTGTTTACAGGGACAGTATGACTAGACTGCTTTATTGGACTTTTGTTCCTTTCCCTGATTTCTGATCGTAACATGGCACAATGCCTGGAATTACTGTAACTATTCCATAACCATGAAACAACAAACCTGAGGATAAAAGTACATCCTCTAAAGATGGTAGAGCAGAGATGGAACAAACCCAGATTCCCTTGGCATCACTTACCCCCGGCATGGTGGTCCAGGAATGCCTGCCTCCAGGCTCCTATTACATTAGGAAAAATAACCTCCTGTGCCACTAACTCACAGTTAGTTGGATTTCTTTTCAGAGCTCTCTAGAGAAACTCTCACATATATATATACACACATACACATATAGGATGACATAAACAAAAAGTTTGCAATGTGAAAAATTACAAAAATCTTTGTGCCCATCAAAAGAGAAATGGGTAAATTGTAGTATATTCATACAATGAAATACCACATAGCAATGCAAAAGTAGTGAACTATATGTACTCATAGCAACACAGATAAATCTTAAAACCAAAGTGTAAAATGAAAAAGAAATATTGCTGAAGGACATGGGTTCAGTACAATATTACTAAATATGTTTTTAAAACACATACAATTCCATATATTTTATGAATATGTACATATATACTGAAAGTATAAAGACATGAATATGAAGGAAACACACCAACTTCAAGGAGGGAGAAAGGGGTGGAACTGGGAAGTAATAGAAGGCAATTAAACTGAACCTGTAGTTCCTAAAATTAATCTGATTCAAATACAGCAAAAAATCTTAACATTTGTTAAACTAGAGTGGTGAATCCATGGGTATTTGCTAAATAACTCTGTATTTTTCTGTAAGTTTAAAATGCTTTATATTTTTTTTCAAATGGATGAAAAAGGCAAAGAGACTGTTTCAAAACACAGGTGGATATTTACATGAAAGTACTCTGCCAAATGTAAGGTGACAGGTAAAAAGCAGTGTATTTTATTATCACATTACCATTACCCAGGAGTGGCTGTGTTGAGGAGTGAACTTCCCATAAGCCCTGACAAAGAGCAGGATGAGAAGACTGAGCTAGGCAGTGGAAGGGAAGGAGTGTTATAAACTGAACTGTGTCTCCCCCAGATTCCTACATTGACTACTGTGGCACCTAACAACCTACTGTGGCATCTTGACAACCTAACCCCTACTGCAACCACATTTGGAGATAGGTCCGTTAAGGAAATAATAAATGAGGTCACAAGAGTAGGGCTCTAATCTAATAGGTCTGATGTCCTTATAAGAAGAGGAAGAGACGCCAGAAGCACACCCACACAAAGGAAAAGCCAATGAGACACAGCAAGATGGTGGCTGTCTGCAAGCCAAGGAGAGAGGCCTCTGAAGAAATTATACATGCTGATACTTGATCTTGGACTTACAGCCTCCAGACCAGAAAGGAAATAATTTTTTTCTGTTTAAGTATCTAGTCTGCAATACTCTGTCATGGAAGCCTGAGCACTGCCAGCACTGTGGCGGTCAGTGGTGAATGGGACTGCACAACAGGGCACATTGAAGAAATTGGTGGTGGGAGGATGGAGGTGTGAACCTCTGGTGGTCGCAGAGCCTGAGGACCACAGGAGACATTAGTGGGCAGTGGCCAAGGAGATCAAACCTTTTTTCAGTGCCCAGTTCAGTCCTCACAACAAAAAAGAATTCTATTTTTAAAATATCCCACTAGACATTCATGTAGAGGTGAAACCTGTGTATAATTACCTAAAGTTACAAAAAAATTGGGGGGTCAAGTATTATTATACACCGAGTTTCCTAAGAAAGTAACAACTATGTAGATTAAGGGAGAATTGTCCTTTGTGTTCTTTATAATTCTGACAAACAGTACTCATCACCATTTTGAAAAAATCCTAACAGTGACAGTAATGGTCCTAAAGACGTTTGAATTGTCCACACAATGTGCCCTTAGAAGTATTTATTCACAGCTGCTGTATATGCTGAGTAAGCACACTATGGTGAGCTGCTCAAGTCCAGCCTGCTACCTGTTTTTGTAAAGGCAGCAGTTTTGAAAGTTTTAGTGGAATATAGCCATGCTTGTTATTTATATATTGTCCATGGCTGCTTTTACAGAACGATAGCAGAGCTGAGAATGGCCCACAAAACCTAAAATATTTACTATCTGACCCCTTTACAGAAATGTTGGTTTAGCAATTCATGGGATAAACCTGATTCTGTGTCTACTACTAACATTCAGTTACTTGAGTACTTACTTTAGTTCAATCCTTGAATATCTATCTATTAAAATATGCATGATTTTATTATGTTAATTCCATTTTAAGTTTTATTAATTACAACTAATGTATTATATTGATTCTTTTGAAATTGTATAGATGTCTATGTATCTGTGAAACTCATGTCAGGAAAGAAATAAAACTCATTTCAGTAAGGAGGGGAAAGTATTTCTAAATATTTTCAGAGTTAAGAATAACTATTCTAGACCTAAGAGAACAAAGACCATAGAGAACAAAGAAAGAGTTGTGTGACCAAGAAGAAAATTGAAGACAGGTGCCACGCCGAAGATGAAGTGACCGTAAGCTCCATTAGAGAAGCTACTAGGTGTACTGGTACATCACTTAACTTGTGACTTGGTACATAGGAGGCATTCAACAAACACTTGGCTGAATGATTTGACGAATGGAGAAATGGATGAGACATACAAATGGCTGAAGCAAAAAGAGCTGGAGTAGTTAGCTTCCTGTCTCAAGGGGTCATCCAACAGAAATTCAATGATCATTTGCAGAGAAGTTTGTAGAAGCAATTCCTTCATGCAAGGGGTAACTGAGTGGACTAGAAATCCCTCTAGGACTCAAAACTCCATTTCTAAGGTTGAGATCTAGTATGCCAAAGACACAAAGCTCAGACTCTGGGGCAGCAAAGACCTTGTTTCAGTTTTGGACTGAATATGACACAAAGCTGTCAGGATCTGCCTAGCCTCCTGACCTTCTTCCCCAACCAGTCACATGAGGCAGTATAGAGAGGAAGCAGAGTGTGGTCAAGTACAGAGGACTCTAGAATTAGAGGGTAAGCTACTGGCAAAGATGGACACAAAAATTCCTCCCATCTTTGAATGCACATCACTTTGTGGTATGATGCTGAAGAACCTTCCATCAAAAGGTGAAGTCTATTGCCCTATCTTGGATCTGGGCTGGACTGGTGACTTGCTTTGAGCAATAGAATGCAAAAGAAGGGATACTGTGTGACTTCCAGAATTAGGTCTCAAGAGGCTTTACAGCTTCTGCCTTAACTCTCTCAAAACATGTAGCCCCATGTGATGGAATCTGGTCAAGATCAGGGAATAGCAGAGTATGGTTCATGAGCCAAACCCACCCCATCACCTGCTTTTGTAAATCAAGGTTTATTGGCAAACAGCCATCTCCATTTGTTCATATATTATCTATACTGCCTTCATATTATAACAGCAGTTGTATAAGGGACTGAATGCCCCACAAAGCCAAAAATACTTACTATCTGTTGCTTTACACAAAAGTTTGCTGAATCCTGGTCTTGCTGCTGGTGGTAAGTTCTCCCTAGAACAAGCAGCTCCCAGTTAAACTATGAGACCAGTAAGTGGTCATCCAACCACATGAGTGACCCCAGATGAGATGAGTAGAACTGTCCAGCTAAACTCAGTCCAGATGGCAGAGCCATAGACTGCTAACTTTTGGGGTAGTTTATTCTTCAGCAAGAGGTAATTAAAAGTGGCAGCCCTGGCTCTGCCATTTAATGTATGTGGCAGACACTTTATTCCCAGCTCATATTATTTGGGGCTCACCACTTCAGTGAAGGCTGGCTGGCTTTCAGCTACTGGTATCTGGAACTATCTGCCTGGGGCTTTCTCTAAAGCCTTGACAAGGGCTCTGCACAAGCTAGGAAATTAACACACCATCTGCACCCCACCCACCCTTAATCAATGATCAGCAGAAGTTGGTATAAAAAAAAACAGTTCAGTTCCCTCAACCTCTGGAAGGGAAAACTCTGAGGCATACATTGTACACTGTTTTCAGGGGTTTCCCTGCAGGGTAATGCTCTGATCTCTTGCTGGCTTGATATCACACTCTTTATGGGCAGCCATCCTTTCCGTGTCTATTTTTCCCATGACTTTACTGGTATTTCCTGAACATTCCAAATAAGCCACTTTCACTCAATCCTTATCATGCATTCTGCTTCGACTCAGAATACAAACTAAGAAGACACTGAGTAACCTTAGACAAATGTCTTTCTCTCTCTAAACCTTAATTTCCTTACCTGTAAAATGGGAATAATAGGAGCTTTTATATCCTGGGAGATGGTTGTGAGAAGTTACTTGAGATTAAAGTCTGGGAAGCATCAGGCACTGCTCTCAGTCATGACAAAGCACCTTAGCTAACACCACTTCCTCTGTGCATGGGCTCTGGTGCTTGGCCAAGCCATGTACAGAGCTGTAGTGATTGGAGAAGCCATCCACAGAGCTCCAGTGTTGGCCAAGGAGCTTCTAATGATTCAGACTACTACTGTAGAAGGACTATCAAGTAACAGTATAGAGAGGCAGAGAACACCTGAGTTCAGCCACAGTGTATGGAGGCTTGTTCTGGTTTTCCAGCCATGCCCCAGTTCGGAAGTCTGAGCACCATGCCACATGTCTGGAGGACAAGGTGGGTTGTGACTTCTGAGTTGGCACACTGGGCTGGAGCGTGCTGCATGCCTGACCCCAGGAACCTGTCCCAGACAGGAAGGAGGATTTTTGTCAAGGAAGTGTGCAGACACAAATTCAGACAGTTGAAAAAAACATCAGTATTGGAAGGTGAGCATAACTTCAACTGTGGCCTTAAAAAGAAGTGGGGTTGAGGAGGATGTTTTTCTTTTCTCTTTCAAGAGAAAAATCTGTCTACGTAAAACCCTTCCCTTCTAATAGCCTATAAATATACACCCAAACCTGGAGAAAAAAATAAGAGTATAACTTCTGCCTCATGCACTACAAAACATTCCATTTGCTCTATCTAATATCTTCTGTTCTCTTTTAAAGGCTAACTCCTTAATTCTCCTTCTTCATGGCTTACTCCAGGTCATTCAGGGATGTTGAGGGTGCCCTGGACTGAGGGTGCCCTGGACTGAGCATATGCTCAGAACTCTCAAGAAGTCCCCACAAAAAAAAAGTCATACAAACAGACTCTGTCAGACCCAAGGTGAGGCAGTGTGAGGTCATGAGCACACAGTTGTGGATCCCAGCCAGCACAGGAATAATGGCAAAGCTACAATTACCCTACAAGTGACTGTTTCAGAACCTGAAAACATCTCAACAGCATCTTGGAATCACTTTCAGGAAAATCCCTTTTTACCACTGTTGTCTTCTTTCACGCGTAGGATGTCAACACTGAGGATATTTCCTACCTGAAAGCCATCGAGGGAGCCACGCAGACTTTGGAGAAGTTTAAAAGGGTGCCATGATTTACAAGACTGGCCTCTGGCTGAAAATGCTATTTTTCTTTCAGAAGAAAATATTTCCATTCTAGGGTTTGTTGAATCAACACAATGAAAATAGCTTGTGGTTGTATGTTCCCCAGTCAGACAGCATCAAGTCTTTGCAGTATGTCATTGCACAGTCCACATATCTTTTCAAGGCCTTGTAATTATTAGATGCCTGGGGATATCTGTGGTTGTAAACAGAATGTGTTTGGTGTGGAACTAGAGACCTCCTCGTAGCTACCTGACTTTAGGTTGTCCAGCCTCCAGAGACTCTCAGGGCCTCTGTTTCCTCATCTGTTACTTACACCATAAGCTTCCTTCCTCCCATCCCAGAACTTTTAGAAATGTAAATGGGGAAGTAGTACAACGAAAACAGCAACAAAAATCCCAGTATGTAGTACATGCTAAAGGAATGTGAGGTCCTATCATTAGATTATCTCTTGAGGTTCTCCAACTTGCAAGAAAAAAATATGAAAAAAAAAAAAAAAAAGAATGAGAAGCCAGACATAGGCTATTGCTTGAGCATATAGACAACTTGGTTTTAAACATGTGCTTTACTTTATCCTGGGAGTATGACCATGGGTAATTTCCTTTGTCTTTCATTGCCCTGGTTTCCCCAACTATAATACAATATAAGGACCCATTTCAGTAGCTTCTACACAATTAAATGAAACAATTCACACAAATCCAGCACAAGGTCTGGTATTCAGTAGCCACCAGTAAAGCATAGTTGTATCATAATAATTATTTTTAAACTATTGTTATTGGAGACCAGTCTTTTTTCATGACTAGAAACGAAGGCTGTCAATCATGGAGCAGGTACTTTATGGCCATTCAGAAGGATGCAAGGCACTTGGTAGCAACTAGGGTGACTGCAGGAGGGCACAATGTTCCAGACCAGGATACCTATATGAACTTGGTGTCCTAACACCCTGAGGTGTCCCAATCAGATGGGTGAAGACTGACAAATAATTTACAAATTTTAGTTAATGTATCAATGTATATGAAGGTTTCTATTAAAAATAATAATTAGCTGGGAAACAAAGCTATCTAAACCAACCACACTCTTTTTTTCTTATTTGTATATTAAACCAATTTTTTTTAGTATAAGGGAAGTGGTTTCAGGAAGTGGTTGAAGCTCACCACACCTGAAATTGCCCAACATTATGTGTATTGCATTTAAGTACCTACTTTTTATTTGATATTCATCATCTTTCCCTATGTTACCTCATGTGATACAAAGGAGGGTGGGAAGAATACTCTTAATATCACCACATTACAGATAACACCAAAATGCATGGAGACTGAGTAATATGCTCCTCACCACCCACTGATGTGTAATCTGGGGATTTGAATCCAACCCTGCATGAAACAAGAGTTTTGAGTATCATCTATGCTGATGCCAATTCTTTTGGTCTGCCCTAAACGAGCAGGGCATGCAGTGAGGAGACAGGGTTTTCAGACAGCAGACTTTATTCATGGATTCCTTCCTGTCCCAAGAAAATTGTAAAGAAGCTAGGAAGTGCTGAGCAGTGAATAGACTGATAAGAAGTCAATTCATTAATTCTATGACAACTAGAAGCAGCTCAGCAGGCAGAAGAATAAAGCACAGCCAGTGATAATAGTGATTAGGAGGCCTCCTATGTGTATAGGAATTTTCACTTCCCAAAGGGCTTTCCCTATGTCCTGTCATCAGTCCCTTTAAACTATCCTGGAAGGGCAGAATGAACATAAACCCTACTGGAAGCATAAGCTATGGAAGCACTGGCTAGAAAGAATTTGGAAACCCTAATATACCAGAAGTCAAATATGAATGAATGTCCAACCCAGGATTTTACATGTGTGATAAATACACATTGGCTCATGGAATAGTATAGTTATATTTCCTAAATTCTATTTTTTAAGTAAAAATGATTTTACTTATATGCCTGTAACATAGTTTAGAGAGTTACCCAGAGGAAACACTTCATTTCAAGAAGTCACTACGTGGCTCATGCAGTGGTAAGCAATTCTTGGTATGTGCTGGGGACATCCAAACAAATATTAGCAATAACCTAAAAAAAAACCCTCAACCTGAGGTATTTGCTAGGCCTGAGGAATTAAGATGTTTAATACATTCCAAATTCTTATAGCAGTAATGTTTTAAAAACATTGCTTTTAAAAATAACATTCCTACCAAAACAGACATTTGTTCAACAGGAATTACTCTGTTCATTGGCATCAATGGTCTGGAGTTCTCGGGATCAGTAGGAATGAGGTAACCCGGAGGCAGAAACATGGACTTAGTGAGGCAGTCTTGTGTATTAGTCCAGTACTTTTCAAAGTATTGACTAAGTGGGCAACAGCAGTCCCAGCAAAAGAACTGAGCTATGTAAGGCCTATATTTATTCATTAGTCATGGCTGGATTGTGCATGGTAGGGAGAGGCAAGAAACAGCAAAAACAGTGAAGAGGCCTTTTCAGCCATATTAAAGAGAGCTCGGGTTTTGTCCTTTGGGGCCTGGAGAGTCAATGAAGAGATTCCAGAATACAAGTTTCAGGATTAAGATTTGTTTTTGAAAGGTTGCTCTGGCAGTGGTGTGGAAGTCAAAGAGAGAGAAGGCTGTCTTGCTGCAGTGTTTGAAGACCATGGTTCCAGTACCTCGAGGAGTTGCAAAGAGATTTTTAGAACTGGGGACTTCTTCCACTGAATGCACATCAGAAGTAACTACATGCAGCATTTCTATAGGTTATTTTTACTTATAAAACTCACTCTTTCTCAGTTCATCAAACAACAATCTTGGGAGGTGCACCAAGTAGAAATACCTGCCTTCACAGATGGAGAAGCATCTGTAAGTAACTACAGAACTGCAGAACAGTTTCCAGTTAGAGTAACTGCATTCGGGCTCTGCCCCTTTTAAGATTGAAATTTGATTAGTGTGGTTAGAAAATGAAACATGTTTAAAATTCTGGGAAAAAAGAAACAACTTAATGTCCCTAAGTAGAAATTAATGCTATATAATAATCTAAAAAAAAATCTTGGTTTCAAAAACAAAACAGTGAGTACCTATCAGAAAGCTATATAGAGCATACCTAAAAGTCAGAAGGTAACTAGCTAGGAATTTGCTTTGCCAAATTAAAAACCATTTAATGGAAAGTGTTATAATTTCATACATCTAATATGCATAGCACCTAAATATGTTTGGATACAGAATTTAAACTTGCCTAATTGTGCACATTACAACCCTTATCAAACTGTTCTTGTATTTAACTTAAAAACAATTCCAAAATGACTATTATAATGCCTATGCTCTGAATTACAAGAGAATATTCTTTATTCTCAGCCTCCCCTTCTTTTTGCGTTTCCTTGAAAGCATACATGTAGAGTCACAATTTTAGGGAGATAATAAAATGTAGTTAACATACAACATAATTAACATCTTGAACTTCAGTTTTCAGCAGGAAAAGCAAAAAAAAAGAAGAGGAGGAGGAGGGGGAGGGGAAGGAGGGGGAGGGGGAGGAGGAGATAAGGTCAGGTTTGTAACATGGCTTCACTTACTTATTTTCCCTGAGCCTCAGTCACTTCATTATAAAATGGCCTGAAAGGCCCTAACCAATTCTGACTCCTGGCTGTACCTCCAGCCCTATCTCTGACTACTTTTTCCCTCACTCATCATCCTCTGCTACAAGGACTGCCTACAGTCCTCCTGGACATGCTGAGCACATTTCCTGCCTCAGAGCCTTTTGCTCTTGTTATCTTCTTCACCTAGCACCAGCTCTTTATTTCTTTTCAAGTCCCTACTCAAATGGCCCTTCTTCAAGAAGACTTCCTTTGGTCCCTAAGCAATACCCATCCACCCCTGCTCTGTGTAATCATTCCTGATTATTTTTCTTCATAGCATTTATCTTCACCTTTGTTTTCCTGTTTATTGTCTCAACCTCATTGGGATGTAAGATCCATGAGCCCTGAAACTTTGTACTCTTCCTATTTTCCAACTCTTTGAAACGAGTGTAAGCAGTAGGTGGGTGAATGATAACTATTTGTAGAAGGAAAGGAAATCACAATGCTCCATTTTTTTTCATCTAAAATTCCAAATTGGCACCACAGATTTTAGTTATTTCATTGACTGGCTTACACTGGGCAAATAATTGATTAAAATGAGAAATAATAATTATCTCCTTTTAAATTTTTAAGTATTTTTAATAAGCTAAAATATAACATAACAAAATTTATACCATCTTGACCATTTTTAAATGTAGAGTTCAGCACAATTTTCTGGACTGGGGCAGCTACAAAGGAAATATCTTGACTGAGCCTTCCTACTGTACTGCTTCTAAATCAGTGAAAGACTGCCTCAGCCCAAAAAGTTATGCTACATTTTTAAATATGTACATTAACCAGATTAATGCCTTTAGAGTAGAAGATGCAACACAATATACTTGTGCTAAACCAAGATAATTACAAAAGATATATCAATTTATAATATACCATAAGTAGTATGGTCTAGTATTGGAACATAGGTTAAAAGCAACATAATTCACTTCTTTCTATCTTGTCAGTGTATCTAAGGACCACTGAACGAAACCTCATTTGATAATTACGTCAAACATCTACATTTGAAACTTTTCATGAATTTGATACTTGGTCCAATAGCCCTTGTGACCCCATTATGTTAAGCTACAAAATTAATCCTTAATTTACAGATGGGGAAACTCACGTTTAGAAAAGTTATCATTTGTTCAAGGTCAACACAAAGAATAGCTGAGCTTGTATTCACATCAAGATCTTCCAAGGGCCAGTTCTGAGTCATTCCACTGTACCAGGTTGCTAAAAGACATTCTTAATTGTAACATGTTCATTTTTTCTCTTCTTTTACTACCTACTTTGTTATTCAAAATCATTTTATCCTAAAACTTCTTCCTTCAAGGTTGTATAAAAGGGTGCGTTTTTGTTGTGTTTTGAGCTTGGCCCATGAATTTTCTAGACTAGCTTTGTAGCAATAAAAAACACTTTTCTTTGCAAAGTGGACCTACATGCCACCTGGTAGCTCAGACTTCACTTTAGAAATACAACTTAATTTAATGGGGTGCTAGGAAGCAATATTGGGATGCATCCAGCATTGTAATACAGAGTTTCTGACCAGATAGTATTCACTTGTTCCTAACTCACTCTTCTGTTTTTATGAGATTGCTTTTTTTTATTATTATTGTAGCAATAACTAAAGAGGTGAAGGTCATGGTTTTGATCCATGTAGGGGTCAGTTCTCTTTATTCAAGCTCTAAGATGTTATTGCTATGATCAGCCCTATTCCATGGACAGCCCCATTTAAAGTTACAGAGCAGAACTGCAGGGATGGGTCAGTGAAAATCCAGTACCAGGGAGCTAAGCAGCAGTAGTCAAATCTCCACTTCTTCAGCCAAAAGCCACCGTAAAATTTCTAAAATACATTTGAGTACACGCTAGGTGTCCATTAAAATGTAGGACATAGTGAAAAAGGTGAGCCTTAATTCTAATCCAGTGTTGCTCAACTATCATAATGAGTCTCTATTACATTCTTGGCACTGTGCTGGGTGCTCTAAATACAGCAATAATCAAGGCAGACATTGTCCATGGAGCTCACAAACTAGAAAATACTGTAAGTCTATTCCTCTAGTAATAAGTCAATATCATCTAGTGATTAGTTATTATGTATAAAGAACTGTAGTGGCTACAAGGATAAAATACCATTATTGTTCTTAGGATCCCACACATAAAATTAAAAAATAATAGGTAAACTCACAAACATTAATATATATAAACATTTTGTATATCATGAATATTTTATGTACAAAATGCTTAAAATAATTGATTGATGGTATCTGGAGAGAGTGGAGAAATGCTCAATAATGTTAGCTACTGTCTTTATTAGGCACACCTCTTCTCTGTGTCTTTTCACTGTTCCTTATGGAAAGGCAGGATTAATCTCCACCGCATTCCCGGGTGTCAGATGTCTAAGAGGCAGCTTTCATTTGTACATGGGCATATACTGAGCAGGGTGTACACTCTTTATAGGAGTTGAACAGAAGTTTGTTTCATAATGTGATTTTTAAAGAGTATCAGTTGTAAGAGAACAGGGAGATGTTAGTTCAGAAGAAATTGGGTCACTGTGAAGTTTTCCCTCAAAAGAGTTTTACTTTCCCATACTAATATTTTTGTTAGAAAAAGATAGTCCAAACTTTGGACATCAGGTTAGCATAGCACAGAAGCTGGCAGCCTCATTGCTCGGAGGTTTGCATGAGCATGCTCTTGGTGAGCTCAGTGATTCTTTCTCTCTCCTAATTCCTACCTTCACCCATGATACTACTGTAAGGCCAATTTTATGTATATACCAGCATGAAAAATAATAGAACTCTATCATCACAGGACAAAGCCCTTTGAATTGTGTTCTACTTTTATAGACAAACTTAAAATTATTCTTCCAGAATCCCTAGACCAAACTACCCTGTGAACAAGAAGATGGGGACCCAACTTGGATATCATGGCCTCACTAGAACTGCACTCATAACCAACTGAGCTAACTAGACTGACTTGTAGTTAGAATGAAATCCCACACTAATCCCTGAGTTATTTTCTTTGGCTATAAAAATAAAACTGTCTGCAAGAAATATTTTTGTTATTTGGATTCTCTCTCTCTCTTTTTTTTTATCCTCAGTGACTTTTCCTTTGGGATATTTAATCACAATGGCTCCTTGGGTGAAGGCTTGGGAAGGAGGTGACATGCCTTTCTAGGACTTGAGAATAACCACTCCATTTCATTATAATGATATAACAGGCACAAATTTACAAATGGCATAAAAAAAACACAAAGAAATCAGGGCAATCTGAAAATCTAAAAAGAGAGCACAAAACAGTGAAGTTACAACCCCACTTTGTAACTACATATTCTTTGCGGTGTGAAAAAGACACTACTTTGTAAAACACTCTATCTAAAAGTTTTCATGCCCTTAGATGGTAGGATTTCAGCATGAAATGAAGACTGTGACTAGCATGCAACTCGAAATATGCTGAGAAGAATCAGAGTTAGCATTTGACACTACTCTCTCAGACTTGGCTTCTGTTTTGGCAAAGGAATACACTTAACCTGCAGCTATTCCAATTTAGTGAAATGTGTCATAAAATCCTCACTCAGCAATAGTGTTTTCAAAAACCCTAATAAATTTCAAATGAAGTCAAGACTGAATTATCAGACATGTATTTCATCATAGGACATTTTTATTTATAAATTAGAACATCAATGATTGGCTTAAAATGAAATCAATCTTTTTATTGAACATCTCATTCTTCAAATTTTAGCTATTTTGGATTTTAAACATGATCACATTTTGTTAAGGGTTAGAAGTTATATATGCAATGCAAATCATGAAAACCCTGAGCACGTGGAAATGGAGTCATTTAAGGGAAATATAAGTTACTAATTAATGGTTCTCTGCTTTAAACTACTTCCCCTAATCATTTTGGTAGGAAGGCTAATAAAAATTGAATTTTTATATAATAGATTAAAGTAATAATTAGCACTTACTGAGAACATCTGGTGCTAATTGTCTGGTGCTGTTGTGCTAATCATGTTGCAGGCATATTTCATTTAATTAGCACAAGACTTTGAGACCAAAGACTTCCAGCAAAGATGGAGGCATGCGCAGACACACTGCCTCCTCACACAACCAAAAGGACAACAACAAATTTAAAAACAAAAAGCAACCAACTGACAGAAAATCAAACTGTATGGAAGTCTGACAACCAAGGAGTTAAAGAAATACATTCATCTAGATTGGTAGAAGGGGCGGAGATGGGCAGCTGGGCAGAGAGGACTAATGGCAAGATGGCAGCTGGCAGACCTAGTAAAATGGCAGCTGGCGAGCTGGTGGTCCCACATTTGCATGTGGATAAACTGGATGTTGGAGAGTGAGACAGACCACTCAACCCAGGGTTTCAGTGCAGGGAAATAAAAGCCTCAAAACCTCTGACTGAAAAAACCTGTGGGGGTTGAGGTGGCGAGAGAAACTCCCAGCCTCACAGGACAGTTTGTTGGAGAGACTCACAGAGTCCTAGAACATACACAAAACCATCCACCTGGGAATCAGCACCGAAAAGGCTAAATTTGTTTGTGGTTAACAGTGAAAGTGACTGAAAGCTGGCAGAGAGCTGAACACGCAGCATTGTTCTTTCTCGGACCCCTCCCACACACACAGCACTGCAACACAGTGACTTGAGGTGCCCCGCCCCTGAAAATACCTAAGGCTCCACCTCTTACTATGTAACAGGTGCACTGAGACCAAAAAAAAGTGGCCCAAATGAAAGAACAGATCAAAGCTCCCCCAAAAATACAACTAAGAGATGAAGAGAGAGACAACCTATCAGGTAGAGTTCAAAACACTGGTAATCAGGATGCTCACAGAAATGGTTGAGTATAGTCACAAAATAGAGGAAGAAGTGAAGGCTATGCAAAGTGAAATAAAGGAAAATTGTACAGGGAACCAACAGTGACAAGAAAGAAACCAGGACTCCAATCAATGATTTGAAGCAGAAGGAAGAAATAAACACTCAACCAGAACAGAATGAAGAAACAAGAATTCAAAAAAGTGAGAGGCTTAGGAAACTCTGGGACAACCTTAAATGTTCCAACATTCAAATCATAGGGGTGCCAGAAGAAGAGGAGGAGCAAGAAGTTGAAAATGTATTTGAACAAATAATGAAGGAAAACTTCCCCAATCTGGCAAAGGAAATAGACTTCCAGGAAGTTCAGGAAGCTCAAAGAGTCCCAAAGAAGTTCAACCCAAGGAAGCACACACCAAGGAACATCATAATTACATTACCCAAGATTAAAGACAAGGACAGAATCTTAAAAGTATCAAGAGAAAAGGAGAGAGTTACCTACAAAGGAGTTCTCATGAGACCATCAGCTGATTTCTCAAAAGAAACCTTGCAGTCAAGAAGGGTCTGGAAAGAAGTATTTGAAGTCATGAAAGGGAAGGCCCTACATCCAAGATTACTCTATCCAGCAAAGCTATCATTTAGAATGGAAGGGCAGATAAAGTGCTTCCCAGATAAGGTCAAGTTAAAGGAGTTCATCATCACCCAGCCCTTATCATATGGAATGTTAAAGGGACTTATCTAAGAAAAAGAAGATCAAAACTATGAACAGTAAAATGACAACAAACTCACAGCTATTAACAACCGAACCTGAAAAATATCAAAAAACAAAACAGACTAAGCAAACAATCAGAACAGGAAGAGAATCACAGAAATGGAGATCACATGGAGGGCTATCAATGTGGAGGGGGAAGGTGGAGAATAAGGGAAAAGGTACAGGGAATGGGTAGCATAAATAGTAGGTAGAAAACAGACAAGGGGAGGTTAAGAATAGTAGAGAAAATGTAGAAGCCAAAGAACTTATACGTATGACCCACGGACCAGAACTAAGGGGGAGGGGAAATGTTGTTGGGAGGTGGTGTGCAGGGTGGAGGAGACTAACGAGGGGAAAATGGGACAACTGTAATAGCATAATCAATAAAGTATATTTTTAAAAATACAGAAAAAGAGTTCATCACCTGCAAACCAATATTACATGAAATGTTAAAGGGTCTTCTTTAAGAAGAAGAAAATAAAAAAATATGAAAAATGAAATGGCAATACATATCTATAATAATTGAATCTAAAAAGCAAGATCAGTGAGCAAGCAGAACAGAAACAGAATCGTAGATACAGAGAATGTTTGGATGGTTTCCAAATGGGAAGTGGGGTCAGAGGGCTGGGTAAAAAGGTGAATGGATTAAGAAGTACAAATGGTTGTTACAGGATAGTCATGGACACATAAAGTCCAGCATAGGGAATTCAGTAACCAAAGAATACATATGTATGACCCACGAACACAGATAATGGTGTGAGGACTGTCTGAGGGTGTGGGGGGCCTGGTGCAAGGGGGCGAAGGGGGAAATATTGGTCCAACTGTAATAGCACAGACAATAAAACATACTTTAAACTATAAAAACAATAATTAACACAAGACTTCGAACTTAAAAACTACTCTGAAGTGAGAAGAACAATTTTTGAGCAACAAAGTTTAAATGGCATCATGGGAAAGGCACATCCAAACTTCTGAATACTTTGAAAATTGTATTTACTTTATTTGGCACCCCCTAGTGTGAAGAACGGGGAAAGCAACTTCCAACCTATGCGCAAGAGACTGATGGCTGCTGGTATTGCTATGGAATAAAACAGAACTGCTCCTGCCTTCAAGAAAATTGTAGTCTAGTATGATGCAAAAATGAGATAGAAAATGTGCAATTACAAATTGTGATGAAGGCACTGATACAGAAAACCTATGATGAGGGCTACTACCATTGAGTATTAAGTCAGCTGCAGAGCTCTCCAAAGAGGGAACAGCTCGTGTGAAGGTGTGAGGTGCTAGGATGCATGGCATGTGGAGGAAGAATCCACTGAGGCTGGAGCACAGAGAGATGCTCAAGATTAGGTTGGAGGGAAGACCAGGACATGTTTGGAGTACTGTTCTAAGTGTGAATGAAAGTGGGTAGCGGGTTTAGGCTGAGATGTGAACTGATGAGGTTCATAAGTTGCAAAGACCTCTCTGAACGCTCTGTGGAGAAAGGCTTTAATGGTACTGAGGAACGGTCTTATTCTTACAGGGAAAGACCACTGAAGAGGCTTTGTAGGAATTAAAGTAGGAGTTGACAGTCATTTGGTCTGAATCAGTGGTTCTCAACTGAGGGAGATCCCTGGCCAGGGAGCATTTGACAATGTCTAGAGACATTTTTGGTTGTCACAAATGAGGGGTCCTGCTGGCATCCACTGGGTAGAAAATGGGGGTACTGCTAATAATCCTACAGTGCACAGGACAGCTCCCCACATCAAAGAATTATTCGGCCCAAAGTGTCAACAGTACAGGGGTTGAAAACCCTAGGATAGAAGTTTGGCAATAATGTGTAATGAATGGGACATAGTGATAGATGAATATAGAGATGAAATTTTTCCTAAGTTGGGAGAAAGGGAGGTATCAGGTGTTACATCCCAGATTTCTGGCTTAAAAAATTTTGGAGTGACATTATTAAGATGAGGGAAACTATGGGAGGAGCCAGGTTCAACAAGGAAGAAATAAATAACTCATCTTTGAATTTGTCAAGTTTGAGGTACCTGGGAGATAGCCAAGAGATATCAACTAAGGAGGTGACTTCCTGATGATTGAAGGTGACTTCAATCATCATCAAAATAACAATTAAATGTATTCAGCAGTTATAATGTTATAGGCAGCATTCTAAGTTTTGTACATATTTTATTATCTTACTGACAGTAAAAATCAACATTCATTCTTCAAATCTTCCTGATGTATACTTAAGTTTCCACATTCTCAGCAAAGGGTATCATTCTAGTCTTCAAAATTTTTCCTTTACCATAGGAAACACATTGCTGAATGCTAACAGTAAATATTACGCCTTCCCCGATAAAACAGAATGTGTCAGCAAAATAAACCACCATGCCATCAAAGAAATTCAAAATTACATTTATCATTTTTCAAAAAGCTTTCATCTTTGTTTCAGAAAATATCCTGAAAGTACTCATCTTATTTTCTCTGGTTTGAATAAAATAACAAAATTTTACCCAAAAGAGGACACTATCAAGGAAATAGAAGCATGATGCCTAGAAACAATGAAGAATTCTAAGAGAGCCTTCTGCCACTTAATATTCTTTCAGAGCCACTTGGCCCTCCATATTCCTGGGCAAATGATACAACGTCTTCAAAACATACTTCCAACATTAGCAGATGCAGCTACTAAAGTCAGGAAGCCTGCAGGGATTCAACCACCCCATTCTAAGTTACATGATATGTAAGTCATTCTGATACTCATGATGGATGTCTGGGAGCAGTTTCGCTTATTTAGTCTGAGAGAAAGAATCTTAAATAGCAAAGCCATGGAAGCTCACATTGTTCCAATGTGCCCTACTGCAGTTGTGACTTTCAGCGAGGCCTCAGTAAAAATGGGACTGCAGTTAGGAATTTGTTAACAAGGCCAATTCCTGGTGGGGTATATTTGTAACTGGGCCCAGGCCTAAAGTTTCAGGTCGACACACACTAAACTAGAAAATAAAATACTTTATTCAGTTGGAAAGGAACTACTCAGCTCAGAACCTACGGATACCAGTGATTCGTGATCCCCTCATGTCTCGGGCAGTCTTTCAGAGGCTTCTCGCCAGTTTCCTACATCCCTACTCCACTGAGAACCCGACAGAATTGTATCAGGTGAGGAACAGTTCTAAGCCTGAATGTTCCCTGTCATTATTGAAGGTCCTCATCCACCTGCAGAGACAATTAAGATTTCAGATTGCACAGTCAGCTGTCTCCAGTGTTGTTGGGTTGTAGGTCTCCAGAAAAATCTAGAATTTCTAAGTTTGTACTTAGCTAGACCATATTGAAAATCCCTTTCTTTGAGTCAACAGTGTTTCCTGTGCCTTGTTACATCAGTTCCTTAGCTGTTCTAAAAGTGGCCTAGAGACTTTTTTCCTAGGGAAGGGAAAGGGTCAGGAAGCTGAGTGGCTAGATTACAAACACAGTTCTGAGAGTTCTGGTCCCAGTTTCAGTCCCTCTACTGAAATTGGCAACATGTGCTGAACAATTAATTCATGGCACCTGGATATGCTCACCTGATGTGTTCCTGTGTCAGCATGCAAGGGTGACCTGATCAAAGAAACAAACTTCATTTATTTCAAAATGTCTAAAACAGTACTTTACATGAAGACTATATGGTGCCTACAGAATGTTTTTTAATTGAAACTTCAAGGCAGTGTACTTTCATGCTCTTTATCTTCCCCCATCTTTCTGGAAGACAATGCCCTTTTGTGGGAACAGAGGCATTGTGGTATTTGCAATTGCTCAAAAATATATAAATAATACATTCTTAATAAACAATATGTAACTCTACCACGGAAAAGTGCACACTACTAATTCACTAAGATTAAATTCTGCTAATTCTGAGACCTATGTTCCCTCTCCTTTCACCTCCTACCCTCATTTTTAAATTGTGTGGACTCCTGGTTTTGTGTCTCTGGTAGTTACAAGGATATCATTAGCTCTCCCTGGGACACCTGCATCCTGTGGTGTGGCTGGAAACTAGTCTGACATATGTAGAGAAAGAGAACTACCTTGACTGAGCTCACAGTCTGGACCAGGCACTATGCCAGTTGTTTACACCTGGCAGTTAGCTCATTTAATTATTAATATGTAGTGAACTCATAAACATTTTCACACTGGTGGCAGATAATCTTTTAATCATAAAAGTAATAGTGCTTATTAAAGAAATGCAGGCAAAAATGAAAATAAACAGGGGCTGTGGGGGAAGAACGGTCATAACCCTATTCCCCAAAAGGAATCACTCTTCAGTGCAGTTCCTCACAGTAAATTTTCTATGGTTAGGCTTTTTAAAAAACCTAACTGCAATGACTATATGTATAATTACAAAATACATACTCTACATATAATTATGCATAATTGCAGTAATAATGCACATACAATGATTTAAAATTATTTTTTCAGTTAACACTAAAAATGCTTTGTGATATGGTGTGGTTACAATCTTGTTAAATAGCTGCATCTCATTCTCTCTACGGCTGTACCATATTTATCTTAATTACTCTGAGGTTGAGCATTGACATTTCAAGCAACTTACAAAGGTCAGAAAAAAAAACTTGCCGTGTCATTTTAAGTTAAAATGAAGAAATCCAAGTTAGGCCATGTAAAGAAATAAAACACTTAAAAAATATATTAATATTCTTTCATTTAAAAATTATCTTACAGGCCATGCCTGATCGAGAATTTTATTAAGCATATTAAAATGAACTCAAATTAACAAATGTGATTGAAACACTTCTCACATCCCTTCCTTTACTCTCCAGTAACTTTACTAAATTCACTGAGTCCTGTACACAGTTTTAAAAGATAACTAAAAACCTCAGGCAAGCCACTGTTTCTCTCCTCAGACAGGAGTTACCATGCCCCACTGGCACATCCTTTGGCAGAAATGCTCATTTGACTTAGCGTATTAGATTCCTCTGGCTTCCAGAACATAGTTTCACAGACTAGGTGGCTTAAACAACAGCAATTTATCATCTCACAGTTCTGGAGGCTGGAAGTCTGAGATCAAGGTGTTTTCAGGGTTGATTTCTTCTGAGGCCTCTTTCCTCAGCTTGCTGGTGATTGCCTCCTTGCTGTGTCCTCATGTGGCCTTCCCTCCATGTACACATGCCTGAGTCCAATTCCCCCCTTTTAAGGACATCAGCCATGTTGGATTAGAGCCTCCACAGAAGACCTCACTTTACCTTAATTACCTTTTTAAAGGCCAGATCTCAAAATACAGTCACATTCTAAGGTAATGGGGGTTAGGACTTCAACATGGGAGTTTGGGGAGAGTACAATTCAATCCACTCCACTTAGCAAGATTAGCAATGACAAGATCTCTCTTTTTTCGTTCTTGCTATAATATCCAATTAACAAAGAAACTTCCTTTTAAAAAATAAAAGAAAAAGGAAAGTAAGAGAAACAGATATAGCTCCTCTCTAACACTCCCTCACCCTACACCTCTACCAAGGCAAAAAATATTTTTGAACTTATTTTTTTCACTTGAAGTCTCTGAACACATATCTGTATTAGGTATGTTTTCAAATCTTGGGCAAGATCTCAGAACAGCAAGGGGCACAACTTTTGCACGAAATTTCTTTAAGAAACACCTGCAGACTTGCTGCAATTTCAAAAGAAAAAGAAAAAAGAAGAAATTGCTGATAAAAAAACTGCTGCCATATACATTTTTTTTCGCTTTAAACAACAGAAATTTATTCTCTTAAAGTTCTGGAGGCCAGAAATCTGAAATCAAGGTATTGGAAGGACTGAGCTCCCTTTATAGGTGCCAGGGAAGAATCTGGCCTCTTCCAGCTTCTGGTGGCTTCAGCTGTCCTTGGCTTGTAGCTGCATCACTCCAGTCTCTGCCTTCACCTCCATATAGCCATCTCCATCTCCTCTGTATATGTGGGTGTTTTCTTCTTGTCTGTCTTTTATAAGAACACTTGTTGGATTTAGGGCCAACCCACTTGCAAAGACCCCTTTTCCAAATAAGATCAAATTCACAGGTTCCACAGGACACAGATATACCTTTTTGGTGACAACAATTCAACCCACTCCACCCTCCAAGAACCCTTTTCTTCAGCTGATCTGGCCTGGTTACCATCTCTTGGTTGTTCATCATGCTTTGTTTTCCCATTCTCTGTGCATATGGTTGTCATACCTCTCTTCCTCCTTTTTTCATGAACATTGAAATTCCCTCATTCTATCCTGCTTTCTCTGTGGGTCCCTGCCCGAACTCCAGGTGAAAGGAACTTCCTTCCCCCGGGAAACCCACCTGCTGCTCATGATGTGCTTCATTTGCCCCCTGAGGGTGTTCCTTTCCTCTGTCTATGGTGGGATTATCTCTCACCTAATACCATGTGGGACTGGAGGCTGGAGCTAGTGTTCTTGCTTCCTCATATTCCCTATAGTGCCAAGAATGCTAGTAGAGACTCAGGAAATATTGGTGAATGATAATAATTATCTGGAAAATGAGGTCAGATTTAGTATGATCAAAATAAAGGCAAACAATGACCAGGTAGCCATAGGCACTTTTCAGTTGTAAGAATACACATTATGCACATAGTTAGGGGGTTTGTTTGTCTGTCTGTTTGTTTATGGCAGGGAGCAGATGTTAACTTCAATGACCTTTTGTAATATATGGAGGTTTAAAGAACAAAAGACAGCCCCAGGACACAGAGGGTCTAGAAGTGACTCACCCACTGGAAGGTCGGAATCAAGGTACTGACCTTCATTCCTCCTGGGGCCACACCATCTGTTATTTGAACACTGGAGTAGTTTAAATGTCATGGGAATGGACTATTCTTTAAAAGGTTGGGCTTCTGGTAAAAGCTTCAGGGCGTTTCTCGGTGGTGGATCTCTGTGGACATCTATCTTCTCTATTCTGTCCATCTCACTGCCAGCCAGCATCCCCCCTGCCCCTCAGGGCCCCTCTGCTCCTTCACATCTCCAGCCTAGCCTCTGCTGAGTCACTGAGGCCACAACTGCCTAGCCTTCCAGTCTGAGGGCCTGTCATCGTCTAGCTGCCTTGGATTTGCCATGTCCCAAACTCCTCACCCCCAGTGTGGACCGATGTCCACCTTGTTCCGTCAGCAGTGGACATGTGGGTGGGCAGGCTTTCTCGGCGGAATTTGGGTGCAAGGCCATGAGAGGTTTATCTGTTCCAGGTTCCACGTCACTGAGTGCTGGTATCTTATTTTTCAGATGTCCTGTACTGAAGGTGTTTCCAGAACAACAGAAAGAGATAAGCCATCACAAATCCACAAGTAAATAATCCATGCATTTTGACTCACTGCAGGTTAGTTCTTTATTCACTAACCATAAATCTGTGGTGGAAAGATACTCTAGGGCATCCTAGAGGAAGGTGAATGAATGAACAAAACACCCACCACCTTATTGCCCGGCAATGGTGCATTTTTGGCTCTCATTCTTTGGTTCCAATGACTGAGCAGTATCTCAGCTCACTTCCTCCCTCAACCCCCACTTATAAAAAGTATGTTTTTCCATGACTTAGAATTCTCTCAGACTGCCTGTCATTCTTTGCTTGAAACAGTCTCTTCTACCTGTTTTCTTGTTTTTCTACTCTGTGGCCTCATCCCTGACGCCCCTGCACCTCTGGTAACAACTGAAGGTAACTGTCTGCCCTTACTTTCAGTTCTGCCCTGCTTGTCGGCTCTTAGATCTCGTGGCTTGGTGTCACATAAGCAAGGGAGGCTGTCCCTTCCTAAACTTTCCTGACCTCTCAGGCCTCCAATTGCAGCTTCCTGAGCTTCCATCTGACTGAGAGAAGGGCAGGACCACTGCCACACCAACCCTTTGTTCACTGGTGAGGTTATACTTTTAAAGCAGCCTCCTGGTTGGTACTTGATGCCACAGGACCACTGTTCTTCGACAATATCCTAACTGCCTGTCCCAGTGGTTCCCAGACCAATAATAAACAGTATTTTCTTCTCGGGACCTAATTATAGAATTTCCTACCAAATAAAAACACCTAAAAGTATTTACTGAAAGGTATCCAAAATAAAAAATAAAGTAAAATAAAATAATAAAATAAAATAAAATACTTAACTTTGTAAAGATTTTGTTAAATACCATCCACCCAAACCTAAATGTATGCGAGAAGTGGATTTTTTTAATCCTTACCCAAGGACATGCTTATAGAGGGGGTGCAAGGGAGAGAAAGGGGGAGAAAAACACTGATGCAAGAGAGAAACATAGATTGGCTGGGGATAAACCCCACAACCCAGGCATGTGCCCTGACCAGGGATCAAATCTGTGACCTTTCAGTTTGTGCTACGAGGCTCCAACCAAGTGAGTTACACAGGCCAGGGCAAGAAGTAGATTTTAAGTGGAAACAGTCTGGGTAAGGTTCTTCTTTGAACAAATGGCCACTGGCTCTTTTGTTCTTTTAATTTTGCAGGAGACACAGTGAAGGATTTTGTATCCCTTTCCATATCTTTTGGTGAAATCTAATCCTATTTTGCTACAGGCTGCCTTCCCGGTTCAGTTTGCCATGTGGCCGTGGTGGGTCGGGGGTGCAAATAGTTGCATTTTACCCCAGCATAGGGCTTTCTCAAGTTTATTAACACAGTACTGCTCTGGAAAGTCAGGCCCTCAGTGACTGCCCTGGCTCCCAGACAAAATCCCCTTTCCCTGTGAGACGTTATCATAAATATAATACCAAAAGATTATGACATTTTGGACTTAGTGACTGGTTCTGTATTTCCTGGTTCTACCAAAATGAAAATAAAAGGCCATGCAATACTGTAATGGGAACACATCTGGAAAGCCTACTTTCCCTTTCTTGTGGATGGTGATAACATGGGTTGAAATGTAAGGCTCTCAGGTCTTTTTGCATTTTGTGATCTTGGGTTAGCAAAACCAGCCTCGGTTCATCTGCAAGGTGAGGGAGCGCCTCCCCTTTAATAAGGAGCCTGCCGACTATGGGTTAATCCATGTGACTGAGACAAGGACACTGTACCCCTTGAGTCTGCTAATCTATGAAAATGTAAAAAGAGGAACCCCGAAGGTTGGACCAAATGTGGTCATTTCAGACTAATTATCTTTCTCCTCCTCGATGACCAAAGACTATACCGAAACCCCAGGGAGTCTGCTCTACAAGAAAATACAAGTGGGAACACTTGAGAGTGGGTGGATTCCCGAAAATGCCTAGAAAACCACTCACAACCAATTGCCAGCCAAAACACTTAGTACAATGACAATTTAAATCATTAGTAACATGTTTATTAAAGGTCTGTGACTTCTCCTATTCTGTAATTTCTATGAGGTCAGGGACTGATTGAATGAATGAAGAATTGAATGAAAGAATGAATAAAAACATCATAGAAAAAGAATAGGATTTAGATTGAGAAGACTTCCATATGAATCATAAGATGTCTAATTCTATAAACATAATGAATAATTTTTAACAAAATGTTTGGGTTCCCTATACCATGCTGAGTATTTCAATCTTCAGTTTTCCTCTGAAATAAATAACCAGTATTTTCTAAGAAAGTTCTCTGAGTTCCTGATTCTTGGCTGACCAATCATGCCAGTTTGCCTGGGACTGACAAAGTTCTCAGGCTATGGGATTTATGGAGCTAAACCAAGGAAAGTTCTGGGAAAAGTGGAATGAGTTGGTCATGTGCACTGAAATCATTTTTTTTTAATTCATTTTTATTTCATCTAATGCTCACCAAAGCACTATTATATACAGAAATATTTTTTTATGCTGCTTTATAAATAAGGCAACAAAGGCTCACATGCATTAAGGAAGAACAACCTAGAACTTATTCAGGAGCCCAAGACTGAGCCATGATAATGTTATACTGCCTCACATCAGAAAAATGGGAACCATAGTAACCCCACCTCACGGGTCTTACCTGGTTATTGAGATGACAATAGTTAATTCATGTGTAGCATTTCACTGCCTGCAAAGCCCTTTCTCATTTAACTTTCAGTGAAGTGAGGCCATTAAAAGTAAGTTATTGTCAAATCAGGTTGACCCTTCATCGGGAACTTCATGGCCCATTACTCTGGGCTCTGGTCATTCATTTTCTCATTTCTGTTTTTAGAGAAGACAGAAAATAGGAGAGGACAGAGGAGAGAAATTAATCTTCATCAGCAAGGTATTCCCTCCAAATGTTTTTTAATCATTATTATAACAAAAAAAGTCTCTTTTTTCCAGAGCCTGTGCTAGGGTTGAGAGGACTTTATTCGAAAAATAAGTACATGCTTTCAAGTGGTGGGTTGTACATTGCCCATCAGGTCTAAGGAATCATGGCTGGTTGAATTCTTTTATTTATCTCTGAGAGTTCCCTAGTCCTTCACCTGGGATTGCCCATACTAATATGTATTTTTCATTTTAGCCAAATCCCAAAGTTATAGGCAACAGGAAATTTAATAAGCAGGGGGAGATGGATGCATTCAATGAACATAATGAAACTCTTCCCAATAGTAGGTCAAGCAAGCTTATATAATTTAATTGAAAGTAAATGCCTTATAAATGAAGCATGCAACTACATACCAGACTCCTGAAGAAAATGCAGGAAATTAACTGATTTTCAATTACAGTTGATGATGTATTATATTTGTAATATATGACAGTTTTTGGTACTTCTTTGGCTCCCCACTGCCTTTGACACTGGGCATAAACACCTGACCTTGACAATTGGCTTTCTACCACGTTTCCAGCTTAATTTTTCTGTCTTCCTTGTTTTGCTTCTAACTTGTCTTTCCTATACTATCTTGCCTCCATGCCTTATTCAGGCTGTAGCTTCCACCCAAAACTCCCTCCCCATTCTCATTCCCACCTGTGAAACCTGTAATAGACATCTGTTTTTTTGACTACCCAGGATCCACTTGTCTTATTTCTTCAGTTTAAAACATCCTTTTTCCCTTTAGGGAACCACTCCTGCCAAAACCCAGTCCACCCACCAAGCTCGGTTTGTGAGACTGAGCCTATCTTTGAGCCCAGAACTGGGTTTGTGATACAGGCCTGGCCACGCAGAGCCCCATTTGTATATTTTGCTGGATTTATCAGGAGACAAACACTCTTTTTGTTGTGGTAAGGGAGCTGGTAACAAGGGGAGCCTGGGAAAGCTGGTGTTTATCCTTACCTGCAAGAGAAAGAAGCCTATCTGAAAACAAAGCCAGATTAAACAACCAAGATATAGCATCATTTAGATATCCTAGATCCAACTGTACCTGAGGTACATACTTCTGGATTTGTTCAGTTACCCAAGCCAATGTATTTTTCCATTTTTGCTTAAACTAATTTGATTTGGGCTTCTATTAACCCCCAAAATGCTCTCAATTATACAAAACCCTACCCACAATTACGGTTCCTTTCAAAGGTCATCACATTCCTAGAGACTCCTGGCCTCAAAAGATCTAGTAGCACCAAAGTAATTTTAAAACCTTACAATAATCTCAAAATAGCTTGTATACCTATTTTGTTCAGAGGTCAGAAAAAGTTGAATCAGCCCTGACCAAAATGGTTGAGTGGATTGGGCATTATCCTGCAAACCTAAAGGTTCCCTGGTTTGATACCCAGTCAGGGCACATGCTAGCTTGTGAGCAGGACCCCAGCTGGGGCCGTGAGAGAAGGAACCAAACAAAGTTTCTCTCTCACATTAATGTTTCTCTCCCTCTCCTTCTCTCAACTCTTCCCCTCCCTCTAAAACTAAATAAATAAACTATTATAAAACAAAAGAAAAAAGTTGAATCAGGAAAAGTAAAAAAGACAAATGTGGAGAAAAAGGCATACCTATGTTTATTTCTACATTGTTAGCAATGTGATTACTGTGATTTATAATCTGTAAAAAAATCTTATCAAATAGTTAGCAAGGTAGAGATTTGAAAATTAGGTGCCTATAAAAACTATAAATTCTTCAGGAAAAGAACAGTGACTGAATATGGGCTTTCCAATCAGATACCTGGATTTGATTTGGACTTCCCTGTTATGTGATTCTGGGATGAATTCCTTAATATTTGCAATCCTCCATTTCTTAATATCTAAAACAACATAGATAACTATTGTCAAAGGATTGCTGTAAGGCTGGAGTGAGAAGAAAAATGTTGTGTGTCAGTTAGCATACATATCCAGATGTTGACACAGAGATCCATGATATCATTGGTTTAAACAAGAAAAAATTTTATTTTTCTCCCATGTAATAAACAACATACAAGGAGTCTGGGGCTGGTACTGTGGCCCCACAATATCACTGACCCAAGCTCCTTCTATCTTGTGGCTCTTTTGTCCCGACTGTGTTGTTTTCGTGTTTAATTGTCCAGTATAGCTTACCACCATCATCTCATTCCAGCCAAAAGAAAAGGAAAAAGAAGTGAACAGTACGCCCCTTCTTTAAAGACACAAAAGTTTTCCACATTAATTACTCACACACCCTGGGGGACAGAACCTAGTCACATGTCTAATATGGGAGAAGTTAGTAAATACACTGTTCATTCTCAGCAGTAATGGCTCAAATAAGTAAAGATTTTTAATAAGTTATGTCTAACATTAGAGATAACAGAGAAAACCAGGGGACCTGATAGGATATTAGGGGACCTGACAGAATTTACTTAAGCTCCCTGGCAGATTTCCTAGCACATCTGATATTGTCTTCATCCATCTACTTTTTGGTTACAGGTATATTAAGAATTCAGACTTGCATTCACTCCTTGCTGGTAGCTTTGTTAATTGGCAAAATCCTTCTGGACATCAGCATAAAACACATAGGAATAATGATAATCTAACTCTTAGGGATTTATTTAAATGCAATAATATAAATAGAAGCTGTTACTCTTGTGTTACTGGAAGAGCACAATTGTAAATTGTCTCAGTAGTCCACAGGAGTAGACCATAGCCTTACTTTCCAGCTTTGAACTCTTCAGGTGTTGGTCTTAGATACCCTGATGTTGGCCCAATTCCTAGGCCAGTGGTGACTACCTTAAAGATTTTAACTCTTTGGGTCCCTCGAAGGTGGGTGTCAGTCAGACAGTCGTGTGCAGGAGGTATGTGGTGGATCAATACCTGTGGGGAAGTGAGGTAAACAGGCTGCAGAAGAGGGCAAAGTGAACCACAATGCAGTTATAGCAAGGCTTACGCCCATCCCACAAAGAGTTCTGGGGCTAGAATGACCTTTCAGAGTTCTCCTGCATCAGACATCATTCCATGTGAGCTGCCCTTGGAAAGGAGACAAGACTTTGGGTGAAAGGTCATCTTCAGGCAAAGACAAGTCCCACACTGCCAACATCTGGGAGGAAGAGCACTTCAGCCCTAAAGGGGGATCTGGGCCATGTAGTTGGGCATCCCCTAGAGGGGTCAACACTGACCCAGGCTGAGCCAGCAAAACACAGTTGTATAAGAGTTTGAAATGGGAAACAAAGAAACCAGAATTGGGGAGGAAATTTTACTGCAGTGTTTGGGGCAAAGTCTACAAACCTGTGTGATCCTCAGAGCCACCTGGTTCCTGCCTTTTTCAATGTCTATTTGTTGAATGGTTCAAGTTAAAACTTGTTTCTGTTACCAAGAGAACCTTAACTATTTGCCAACAATCCCTAAATTAACCAATATGACAGAGTATCATGCAGGCAGCAAAATGATAATGTCATTTTGATAATAATGTCAAACATAAAAATACATCCAAAATACAATTTTAGGTGAAACTGGCAGAACAGAAAATAATATTTCTCTATGTAAACACTAGTAAGTAAAAGTAGCACATGCATCCAGGGACATTATCAAAACAGGTAAAAGACAACCTACAGAATGGGAGAAAATATTTGTGAGTCAAATACCTGGTAAGAGTCGATAGATATAATTAGTATCTATAATCAGTATCTATAATACGTCAAGAACTTACAACTCAAGGGCAATAAAATAAGCTAATTAAAATGGGAAAATAACCTAAACATGCCCTGGCTGGTGTGGCTCAGTGCATTGAATGATGGCCTGCAAAACAAGGGGTCACTGGTTCGATTCCCAGTCAGGCGCATGCCTAGGTTGCGGGCCGGGTCCTCAGTATAGGGCACACAAGAGGCAACCACACATTGATGTTTCTGTCCCTCTCTTTCTCTCTCCCTTACCCTCTAAAAATAAATAAATAAAATCTTTTTAAAAAAGAGCCTAAAAAGATCATTTTCCAAAGAAGATATGCAAATGACCATCAAACACAGAGAGAGATGTTCAACATCATTAGTCATATGGGAAATGCATACGGACACCACAATGGTACCACTTCATGTACATTAGGATTGCTATTATTTTTTTTAATGAAAATAAGAGCTTTTAAGGTTGTGGAGAAATCAGAACCCCTGGACATTTCTGGCGGGCATTTAAAATGGCTCAGCCACTGTGTGAAACAGTTTCATAGTTCCTTAAAACGTTAAACTTAGAATTGCAATGTGATCCAGAAATTTACCCTTAGGTAAAAGAACTGAAATCAAGGACTCAAACAGGTGTCATAGTAGCAGTCTTCACAGTAGCCAAAAAGTAGAAATAGCCCTAATACCCATTACAGATAAAGGAATAAGTAAGTTGTGGTATGTCCTTAAAATAAATATTGTTTGGCCATAAAAAGGAATGAAGTACTAATACACCCTATAACATGGGTAAAAAAGGCCAGACACAAAAGTCCACATATTTTACAATTCCATTTCTATAAAATGCCTGCAATAGGTACATCCATTGAGACAGAACACAGATTTGTGGTTGCCAGGGGCTGAAGGGAGAGAATGGGGAACAACTTGCTTAATGCCTATGGGGGTCCATTTTGGGGTGATGAAAATATTTTGGAACTACAAAGACATGGGGGTCGCACTACATTACAAGTGCACTCAATACTATTGAATTGTTCACTTTATAATGATTAATATCATGTTATGTGACTCTCACCTCAGCTTAAATATGGTAATAAAGAATTAAAGATATTCTGGGGGTAATTTAGCCAGAAGTAGTTTTTTAGTAACTCGCTCTTGTCCTTACAGCAGACTCAGTTCTGTCATTTACCTGAAGTTACTGCAGTGCTGCACTGTGTGCACTTGAATATTTTGGACACCTGTTGATTTGAAAGGGTTTTTTTGTAGCACCTTTAAAAAATTCTCATTAATTTTTAATTGTAAATTTCCTAGTATAAGACATATGCATAATATAATTCCTTCTGAAAATCCACATAAGAATGGAAATAGAAAATAAAAACACCCATTATTCTATCACCTAGAATAATGGTATTAAATTTTGGTTTTATATACACATGTGCACACCCACACATCTATACAGTTGTAATGGTAAATTTTTGGCAAAAAGTAATAATATTATGCTGTATTTTTCCAGCATAATATTAACGATGTTATTCACAATTTTCCCTATCTTCTGAAATAGCATTTTTAATGCATAGCTGTACCATAACATGTGAAACTGATCCTCTTTCATACATCTAGTTTTTTCCTAATGTTCTACAATCTGGTCCTTTGCTATGCTCCATTATAGTCAATCTTTCATTCACAATTACATTATTTAAAAGAATTCCTAGGACCAGAAATATATAATCAAAGGAAAATTTGGAAGTTTCTGATATTTTGGCAAACTGCATTCCCGTGAGTTTATTTAAATTTCCCTTCCAACAGCAGCGTATATGATTGTGCCACCGTCCCACATCTTTGCAAAAACAAGGGCTTTCTCCAAAAACTATTGCCAAATGTTTTATTTAGTATGTTTTTACATCTTATTTTTCATTAGATAATACCTAACATGGTTTAAATAACAAAGGAGCCACAGCATGTGCCAAGGAAAGTCTCTCTCCTACCAGATACACCTTTTCTGCTCTGAGGGCAACCAATATTAGTTTCCTGTACCTCCTCCGAAAACACATGCATTCATACATGGCCACAGTGTAAACATACTGTCTGTACCTCGCACTTACGTAGACATCTTGAACAAAGCTTCTTCAACCTCTTCACTCCTTTTTAAGGCCACACACTTTCCTATTGTTGAATGCTATATACTTAAGCCCCCTTCTGCTGGACTAGGTTGCCTTTAACCTTTTGCTGTTACAGATAAAGTATCTGTGAATTACACTGTAAATCTATTACTTTGTGTGTGCACAAGTGTGTGTATAAGTTAAATCTCTGCATTACTGGGTTCAAGGATTTTTAAATTTTATTGTTAATATTATTATCAAGAAGGAAAAATAGAAAGGAATAAGGAGAAAGTAAAGAAAAAAATTAGAAAATTTAGTTAGTCTGGTGGTTATTAAATGGTGGGAAATGTCACATGTTTTCCCCAGATTGCGCATCTCTGAAGTTTCTGGTTTTCTTTCAGGATCTGTCTCGTCTGTTTGAGGGGTTAGAAATTTCAAAAGAGCAGGGGCAGGAAAAAGAATGGGTGCTAAAAACCCACTAGCAGAGCTGCTTCCTATGCTATAACAGCTGCTCTTCCATCAGTTGAATTCTAATAAGGAAGAGCAAATACCTTAGAGTAGGGAGCACTAAGCTTCTAAGCCCTGCAGTTGATGTGATGCATTGTCTCTTCAGAAATAGAAAAGCACAATATGTTTAGGGCTGGAAAACAATTTTTCAGACATTTGATCATCTACAACATAAAGGATTAAAACTTCAAAACCTTAGTTGACATGACTTTAACAGTGAATTTTTATGGCAAAGTTGATTTCTTTTAAGTGAACATTAAAAAATAGCATGCAGCCCTGGCTGGTGTGGCTCAGTAGATTGAGTGCCAGCCTGCAAACCAGAGGGTAGCTGGTTCAATTCTCAGTTGAGGCACGTGCCTGGGTTGCTGCTGGGTCCCCAGAGGGGAGCACATGGGGGGCAGCCACACACTGATGTTTCTCTCCCTCTCTTTCTCCCTCCCTTCCCCTCTCTCTAAAAATAAATTAAAATTTTAAAAAACTAACATGCAAAACAGCAAAGTGCCCAAAGCACAATTGTATAGCTTAATACATCTTCACAAAGTGCACCCATCCCAGCAACTACCACCAAGATCAAATAACAGAACATAAACAGCATCTCAGAAGCTTCCTGTGTCCTTTCAAATCACTATTCCTGAAAAGTAACCATTTTCCACCACCATCAATTAATTTTGTCTATTTTTAACATTATATAAATGGAAAAATGTAGGATGTACTTTTCTGGTTTCTTTCACTCAACATTATATAGAATGCATCCATAATTTTATCTTTATCTTAATTTTGTGTGTTTCAGTGGAAATTTCAAAAATTCACTATGTTTGTAATGAGCATCTGCTGTAAGCCAGGTATTATGCTGGACACTCAACACACAATGGCAATGAATCAGACAAGGTTCTCACTCTCCTAGAATGTTTGTATGGAGATTGTCTTCCTACTCTGAAAATAAACGTCTGAGGTTTTAAAAGTCATTGCTTTCCAGGGAGACAACTGAGGTTTGTGACCACAGGTAGCTCCAAAAGTATCCACTAGTCTAGAGAGTCACAGGTATGGTCAGGATAAAGAGTGTTTCAGTGGATTTCTACATCTTTGCCTACACAGTCTCCCAGCATCATTTACTTGCTCTGTAAGAGGCAGGGGTCAGCAAAATAAAGCCTACGTTGCCTTTTCAGAGGTGCATTCCAGCCAGGCAAGGTTCTGGGGAAGGAAGTTGTCAGTATTTTTGAAATGCTATTTCAAACATGCTTGTTTTGCAGCATAATTCATAGGAGAGTAATGGCCAAGCAGTGTTTTTTTTTTCTTTGAAGTCATAGTTTCTGCCCTTTTTTCAGTTTAGGAAATGGGTCAGAGATATAATTCATGCGGTCAGTGAAGTTCTGAATTAACCCTGAAGTCAGGAGGGAATGTAGAGAGAATTATTTCAAGACCCCACACAAAGTTGAAAGTTTTAGTGCATGCATACATGAACTTCAGATTTGATAGTAATTATTGACATTTGTAAATGACTTTTAAAAATTTAAGTTAGTACAACACTGAGCATAAATATGTGCATTGATCAAAGGCCTTAAAAAATTTAAGAGCATTACAAGTAAATCTAAAGCCCTTCATGTGCATCACCCTCACACTTATTCCCTCTCCTTTTCTCCAGGTACGAACTTGGAGTATACCCTTCCGGATGACTTTTCATATCTTTCTGTACAAAAACACGTATGTGTGAGTTGTTTTTCACATAAATGACATACACATCATACTGCAACTTTTTTTTCCTCCAACAGTATTTTTTGAGGTCTTGCCAACTGATGTCTGCTTAGTTAGCTCCTTTGCACTGCTGTACAGTGATTCACCATATACATGTACCATTTTCTAGAAAGTAGACCTTTTTCTGCTGAGGACAGGGAGTCTCCAGCTTTTCACTATTGCAAACAATGAATCCATGAACATCCTTAATATGGTTTCTTGTTCACATGAGCAAGTATTTCTCTGGGACACACATCAAGAAGTGGATGTGTGCCATTGCTTCTTTAAAAGAGCAGCTTGGCCCTTAACAACAAGGAAGCTCTTTGAAGGCTGTGTAGGGCTTATTAGTATCTGTGTCACCAGAAGCCTGCACAGAGCCTGCCAGCTAATAACTGCCTTCCATGACACGAGTGAAAGGCCTGGTTTTCCTTTCATCTTTTCATTTCTCAATCTCTTGGTTGGTTCTTCCTTGCCTACCAGTTATTTAAAAAGCTAATGTCCTCAGGTCTTTAGTCTTGCCTTTTCTTGTTTTTTCAGAATTTTTTTTACCTTGGTCAGAAGCTCTTATCCCTAGCTGCATATTAGAATCAATTGGGAAGCTTTTAAATTTACCAGTGCCCAGGCCCACTTCCCAGAGGTTCTGACTTCCTTGGTGTGCAATGGGGAGAGTCACAGGTATTTATTCTCATGGCTTTCCATGTGATACTAATGCAAGGCTAGAATGGAGCAGCATTGCCCTAGGCTAATGGTTCACGTGAGGTCCCCAACCAGGAGTATCAATATCCCCTAGGGATTTCTTAGATGTGCAAATTCTTGGGCCCAACCTTAGGACTGCTTACTGAATCAAACACTGGAGGACAGGGCCCTGTAATACATGTTTTAGCAAGCCCTCCAGATGACTCTGAAGCATACTAAATGAAGTTTGAAAGCCACTGACCTGTGTGACCTCATTAATCTGCCTATTTGTAAACATATAGAAGACTTCCTTTTTCTCATCTCCATCCTACACTCTCCTAGACACCAACTGCCTCACTAATACTCCACTAAGGTGCCTGTCCCAAATCTCCATTGCTCCCCACCCCATTCCCACCTTATCCAACTATTTTTCCCTCAACCTTTTTAATTTCAGTGAGCGGCACCAAGTCCTCCAAGCTGCTACAGGCAGAAAAGTGGAAATTTTAAAATGTTTTAAAATAGATATATCTTAAACACCAGAAGTTGTAAAAAGAAGCAAACAATGAAAGTCTCCCTCCGGCCCTTATCCTGTTATGAAACTCATGTTTTAACCCAACCCCCCAATGTGACTATATGTGGATATATGGCCTTTAAGGTGGTAATTAAGGTTAAATGAGATAATTGTGGGGCTCTCATCTTGTATAATAGGACTGGGGTCTTCATAAGAAGACGAAGATACACCAGGAGTATGGTGTGCAGAAGAAAGGTCAAATAAAGACCCAGTGAGAAGGCAGCCATCTGTAAGCCAAGAAAAGAGAACTCCAGAGAAACCAGTCCTGCAGACACCTTGATCTTGGACTTCTAGCCTCCAGAACTGTGACTTCCAGCCACCTAGTTTGTGAGATTTTGTTATAGCAGCCTGTGATGGTTAATTTTTTGTGTCAACTTATCTGGGACACAGGGTGCTCAGATAGTTGGTCAAACATTATTCTGGGTATTTGTTTGAGGGTGTTTTTGCATGTATTAACAGTTAAATTGGTAGACTGAGTAAAGTAGATTGCTCTCCATAATGTGGGGAAGCCTCATCCAGTCAGTCGAAACCCAGAATAGAAAAAAAAACTGACCCTTTCCTGAGTCAGAGATAATTCTTCCTGCCTGATGGCCTTCAGATTGGAACATTGTCTTTTTCCTGTCTTCAACTCGAACTAAAAGAGCTTTACAGTGTTCTGCCAGCCTCTGGACAAAACTATCATCTCTTCTGGTTCTTAAACTAGAACTAAACCATCAGTTCTCTGAGTCTCCAACTTGTTGACTCATTCTTCAGATTTTAGCAAACAGCAAGTGTTGCTGAGGATGTGGGGAAAAGGGAATGCTTGTTCACTGTTGGCAGGATTGCAAATTGGTGCAGCCACTGTGGAAAACAGTATGGAGGATCCTCAAAAAATTAAAAATAGAACTACCATATGACCCAGCAATCCCAATTCTGGGTATCTATCTGAACAAATCCAAAACACCAATTTGAAAAGATATATGCATCTTTAAGTTCATTGCAACATTATATACAATAGCCAACCAAAGTGTTCCTCTATAGATGGCTGGATAAAGTAGAGGTGGCACATATATAAAATGGAATATTAGTCATAAATAAGAATGAAATCTTACTGTTTGAAATAACAAGAATGGACCTAGAGGGTATTATGCTTAATGAAATAAATCAGTCAGAGAAAGACATATACCACATGATTTCATTTCTATGTGGAATCTAAAGAACAAAATAAATTAACAAACAAAAGAGAAACAAATTCATAGACAAACTGATAGTTGCCAGGCTGGAGGTTGGGTGAAAAGGTAAAGGGATTAAACAGTACAAATTGGCACATACAAAATAGTCACAGGGATGTAAAGTATAGCATAGGGAATATAGTCAATAACATTATAATAAATATGTGTCAGGGGGGTACTAGACTTATCAGGGGTATCATTTCATAAGTTGTAGAATTGTCTAACCACTATGCTATACACCTGAAAATAATACAATATTGAACGTCCACTGTCATTGAAATAAAAAAATTAAATAAATAAACCACATGCACGTACACTCATATCCTCTTGGTTCTGTTTCTCTGGAGAACCATGAGTAATTGTAGCCGTCGCTGACTAACTCATCCCCCACTGCCCAGTTCCCAATCTTCCTACCTGGAAACCCACTGTGTTTAGTTTCTTATGTACCTGTTCAGAGTTTCTTTAAAAGATATAAGCAAATAAAAATATGTAATGTTATCTTCCCCCATTTTTTACCCATACATGAGCGCACACAAAAGCACCATTCCTTTTACAGATGCATTGTGTTTCACTGTATGCATGTATCTTAATTTATTTTATCATACCTCTGTAGTTTATGTCTTCAGTCTGTGATTTTTTGCCATTGTAAATGGTACTGCAATCAATTAAGAATCTTGTGCATTTTATTTTCCACATATGGAAAAATATCTGATATATAAAATGCAGGATGCTAGGTCAAACAGTGTATGATTTTGCAGTTTTGACAGATGTGAAATTACCTTCTTAAGGGTTGTTCTAATGTACACACTCAACAACAACTATATAAATATATATATATTCCTCAAAGCTTTAGTAATTAACTATATTCATTAGGGTTTTGCCTACCTGATAGCTGAAAACCTAGTATTGGTATATATTAGAACTATATATATATGGGAATATATAGTTTTATTCATTTATATTTTTATCCTCATCCAAGGACATTTTTTCATTGATTTTAGAGAGAGAGAGAGGCATCAATGTAAGACAGAAAGATTGATTGGTTGCCTTCTTGTACACCCCCTGACCAGGGATCAAACCTGCAACCTAGGTATGTGCCCTGATGGCGACTTGAACCTGCAACCCTTCAGTACATGGACCGATGCTCCAATCAACTGAGCCACAGTGGCCAGAGCCTGGTATTTGTACAGTTTCAATTTGAATATTCCTTATTATGAGTGAAACCAAGTATCTTGTCACAAGTTTGCACCATTCCTATTTTCTTTATTGTGAGTTATTTGTCAACTGACACCTTTTGCAGATTTTTCTTTCAGATTTTGTGTTATGAGCTGAAAATATTTTTTTTCAGTTTGTCATTTGACTTTTGATTTTGATTAGGATGTTTCTTGTCCTGCAGAACTTGTTTTTATTTGTTTTTTTAATAAAGTTAAATATTTCAACTTTTTCTCTTGTATGGCTTATGGATTTTGAGTCGTAATTAGACCTTCCTTATACAACAGATATAATTACTCACTCTTTTTTTATTGTTGTTCAAGTACAGTTGTCTCCATTTCTCCCCCCACCTCTTACACCCTTGATCCTACCCCCCTTTGGTTTTGTCCATGTATTCACTCTTGTGTCCTTCTAGATCTGTCTTGGTTTATTTTACATTCAACTCTTGACCCAATTTGTATGGATCAAGTATGTATTTGAAGTAAAGTATAAGGCATAGCTTCAACTTTATTATTATTATGTGATTTTGTTGCTATTGTGCTTAGGGTTTTTATTATTTTTTATTCTCTATCTGGTTATTTACATATATAAAAAACAGCAATTTTTGCATACTAATTTTGGGACTCATTGTTGATGCCCCCTCCACATACACACTACAACATCCTTCAACACGTCCTGTTAATTCTTGTTAAAATACACTTTGTATGTGCCCAAATCCTGCCACCTCCACTAACACTACCCTACTTTAAGCCACCTTGACCCTCATCTGAACGACACGATAGCTCTTTGACTTAGAGGGATCTTTTCAAAACAAAAAGTACATATTGGAATTCCCTTACTTAACATATTTCTATGGCTTTCTTTGCACTCAAAATAAAATGAAAACTCCTCACCTGAAACACTGTATGCCCACCTGCTCCTGGCTCATTCCCAGCCCCATTCTAAATCCTCTCCTCATTCACAGAACTCTAGCCACAGTGCTTCTCTGGGTTGTGAAACACTGCCACTTCTTTCCTATCTCAGACCCTGTCCTGCTGTTCTCTTCGTCAGGAATACTTTTCTTCCCATTCCTTAAGGCTCTGACTCTTTATTCTCTAAGTTTCAGTTTGCCTTTCATTTCTCAAAGAAGCTTTCTCTGCTCATCTAATTTAAACTATAGGGTTGGCCAAAAAGTCTGTTACATTTTTTCCGTGTAATGGTTCTAGTAGTGCTTAGTAGTCTTTAACTTCATTCAAAACAATATTTTCAGATTGCATTGCGACAGCTGTCATATCAGCATACATTAAAAAAACCCATCAAAATTGGTGAATTTTTGTGCAGCCAGTTTAATACTGAAGATGAAAGAAAATATGCAATATTTTCAGTGTATCATGCTTTTTATCTCAATAAAAGCAAAAAAATGCAAAAAAAACCTGAAATGCAAAAAAAAAAAATTCTGCAGTATATGGAGAAGGTGCTGTGACTGACGAAATGTGTCAAATGTGATTTGCAAAGTTTCTTGGTACTATTGACATTTTGGCCAAATAATTCTTTGCTATGGGGCTGTCTTACACATTGGAAGATATTTAGCAGCACCTTGGCCTCTATCCACTAGAAGCCAATTGTGGGAGATAGCCAACACACTCAACATATCCAAATCAATACAGTAAATCATGAAAATGAAAAATGTGTCTTTTATTTTAAGGAAAAAACATAATGGACTTCTTGGCCAACCCAATAATTCCCTTTACTCTACTTTATAAAACTTAGAACAATATTTAATTATATGCTTATTCAGGGTTTACTTATTTTGTGTTTCTGTTCCTCACTAGATTGTGAACTCCTTTGCTATCTGCAAGGCATATGGCACATAGCAGGTGTTCAGTAAATATCTAATGAATGAATAAACAAATGTTTTCCCTGTTTATATAGTCAGAGGTTGGGCAAACTTATAATTTTTCTGCTATGCAGCTGTTACTCTCCATTCACATTTTAAGTCCACAGTTACTATATAGCAAGTCCTTATATTTCTAACAGTCACAAACGTTCCTCAAATTCTCTCAAGAGCCTGACCTATTATAAATCTTTTAGTGTTTATTCATATATACAAAGTATAGATAAGATTATTTTCAAATTGTGAAACACATATTGAATGCTATAGAAAAAGCTTAAGTTATACATAAATTATGAGAAAAAAATTTCCTACAGATAGTAAATATATATATATATATAGTCTCTTAAAAACAAATTTTCTCATTGGGAAGTTACTTATTCTTGTTGTAAAAAGAATCAAACAATATGAAAATGGGTATCATAGAAAGTATAAATTATCTCCATAATTCCCAGTTCGAGATCATAGTCATCTGATCATAGTTGAATTTATGCCCATCTTTCTAGCCTTTTTCTACACATAGTTTTTTCTAGCACAGGCTGAGATGCTGTGGCTACTTTATTTTACTTTTTTACTACTTCAGGATCCAATCAGACAAATAACACTGCAACTTGCTTGCTGACAATACATCTTGGACATGGTTATGTGCTAAAAGAAAAAGAAGAAGAAAAAGAAGAAAAGAAAGACAGTTCTTCCTTACTCTTTAATAATTGCCTAAAATCTCATTGCACTTACTGTTTCTGATGGTTTGTTTCCTTTTGTTTTCACCTCATCAGTGAAGCGGGGAGGAGAGAGTCCTGAGTTGTATGTTTTTATTTTTAGGACCTCTGCCACTTCTGGACAGAAGGACCAAAGTCACTGCTCAGGGAGCCATTTCTCTGTTTTGAGACCTCTGTTTTGTTGGAAAAGCTATCTTAGAGCACATAGAAGTTCAGTGAGGTCCAGATTTGTGTTAAGAACTAATGAACTGAATAATCAGCTGTCAGAGTTGATGACTTTAAAAAAAGCTGACATGGATGAAATTGCGTTGCCTACTGTAACCAGAATTCAGATGCCACCACCACTATGATGAGAGTGCCTGAAAGTGATAACTCCAAACACTTGTTTTTTTTAACTGCACCTCCTGCACAGAGCCCAGCAGTGGCTGGAGTTTATTCCAGTAATGCTTGCCATGAATACCACTGATATGTATGGTCAGACCTGTTTGTAAGTGAAAGAAAAAAAAAAAGCAAAACCAATTATTTTATTTTGCCAGCATCTGATAGGGACTTAACAAGGCACTAATTAATAGGCTTACATTTCAGGAAGCATCCAATTTTGTGTTATTGGTGCCAATTAATACAAAGGCAGTGCATGGTAAATAAACCATTTATAATGGATTGATTTGATGTCACATAATCTCCTTTCCATGTCAAGGTGGTACATGTGACACATCTACGTTTTTGCACATTAATTTGGAAAATGAAGGTATTCCTCTCTGACCCCAGACCCTCTCCATTGTCTTTGGTAGTTACAGTAACTGAGATACTTTGACCAGCTCTTTGAAAAACTTCATTGTAGCTGGCTCCCACATAAGCTCATCATGGGGAATTGAAATCCTGCACCCTTTTACAACTCCAAGGCAGGGCTCTTGGCTGTATGCTATTTTTATACCAAGGACCACAACACAGACTGAACAACACAAAGACACTGGGCTGACCTAAGGGCCAAGAGAGTTTAAAAGAATGGTTACAGCAATGAGGCCACTGAAGACCAGTGCTCCCAAGGGCCTGTTTTATTCCTTTTAATAAGTGAATGAGTGGTTTGGGGTCCTGAAAAGACATTGTCTTCAGCCCCAATTGACTTGATGACCTGAATCCAACCATATGTGACTGACACCCTAAACCAGACCTCCTATTGGCCTCCTCCCCCATTTGACCTGATAACTAAATTTCTACATATGTCTGAATTTCCACTGTTTATGATTGCATCCCCAAACATCACAACTTATCCCATATTAGGCTTAATAAGGCATAAATCCATATGACAGTCCATATAATGTCATGGTTTAAGAGTATAGGCCTTGAAATCAGAAAGCCTGTCCTTGAATAGCTACTCAGTTATCCACTAGCTGTGTAACCTTGGGGACATAGCTTATCCTTTCTATGCCTTCATTTCCTTTTCTGAAAAGTGGGGCTAATGACATTCCTATTTCATTACTGAATACAGTATTATCAGGATGCAATCACTAAGGTTTATCATGATTATAATAAGTAGCATCAGGACAAACTACTGATTAAGCATTACCTGGCAGAGGAAATTACTTTTTTGCACATGTAAAAATTGTTTATCACATAAAATAGGGTTTTTTAAATGGTTTAGCTATGTTTTAAAATTCGTCCAGAAAAAAGTTTAATGGTTGAAAAACTACTAAATTAGACTTACATGAAATGCTACTTTATGTAGAGTGTGAGGGTGAGTAAAGCTATTTTAAAAAATGAAAAACATATTTTAAAAGACAAGGGGCTAACAGCAAAGTTGAGTGTGACAAAATACACAAGGAAATACAAGCCCATACATGGCTTGTTCTTTTTCCTGGTGGGACAAAGGCTCCTAGGTGGGTGGTGGAGATGCAGGGAGGGAGCTGGGAAAGGGGCATGAGGTTGCAGGCTCCCTTCTCTGTCACCTGAGTCAGGACCCATTCTTCCTCACTGGCAGGTGAGTCAGAGTGAGACCACTGATGTGAGCATGCAGAGGCCACTTGCTCTGCGCCAGCCACTAAGCCAGTGCTTTCATTGGTCAATTCATTCTCACAGCATCCCTGTGAGGCAGGTAACTATGGTTACCCTGTTTTCAGGATACAGAAAGGATATGGAACATGCCTACAGTATTTGTCTTTAACTTACCATGCTCACAATCCTGAGGAAAGCCTAATGCTGGAAATTTCTGCTCTAAAAAAGAGGAATCTTGATAAGGTTCTGATTTTAATAGGACTTGGGTTCCGTGAGTAATGATACCATGAGAAACATTACCTCAGTCATTCCTGTGGTTTCATTGACAAGTGCATGGGTGTGTGTCCCTGTGTGTATGCCCTATGTATTTTAAAGTCTAACATAGGAACTAAGCAACAACAACAGAAAGTTTGAAATAAACCAAGACAGAAGTTCAAGGCTCAATGGGCACACAGCATCCTGATGCATCTCAAAATACTCTGTATTATCAGATTCCACACTAGCTTTATCTGTAACAACTATCTGTGTTGAATGTACACTTACAGAAAATGGTGAAACTATATTCACACACATTGTATTTCTTTCTAATTTGGCTTCAGTTTAAGAGTGGTTTGGATCTGAGGTAGAGGTCCAGCACTCTTGAATCATTTGTAGTTGTGATGTTGAACCCTAGGTCTGAAGATCTCCTTGCACAGGATACTAGAGGGAGTGAAATTGGATGAGGACTAAAGAGTCTCAAGAGAGCCCTGGCTGGGGGGCTCATTTGGTTGGAGCATCATCCCAAACACAAAAAGGTTGCAAGTTCAATCCCTACTAAGTCAAGGCATATACAGAAAGCAACTGATTTTTTTTCTCTCTCTCTCAAAATCAATAAAAACATATCCTTGGGTGAGGATTAAAAATAATAACAATAATAATAATTTTTAAAAGGGTCTCAAGGGAATAGTACTTGGATTCATTTGGAGCTCCAAAGCCTGGGAAACAGGAAAAGTGTGGTCTTCTGGAATGACAAGAAAGCAAGGAGCACCTGGGAAACAAACATCGTGGAACTGCCATAGCTCATCACGAGCCACAGAACCACCTTAAAAACTGGAACTTGAAAATAAGCTCAATAGCAGTTATTTAAAACTTTAGATTTAGTGTTAGAAGAAAAAATAAAGGTCTTACAGATCATATTCATCAGGTTATGTATAAAGGCTGAATGTTCAAGAACAACTGCATGAATGTCTAAAGTACTTTGATTAATGGACTGATGTCCACCAGCTTTGGCAATAACCTACCCTGGTTCAAATCCCAGCTCAGCTCAATCTAGTTCTGTATTCTGGGCAAGTCCTTTAACTTTGCTGAATCTTATTTTCATCAAATATAAAATGTGGAGAATAAAATCCAATGGCAGGACTTCTAGGAGGATTAAATAGCACAAAGTAGGAATTCAATAAAAGAATCTTACATTACTATCACTAACAGTATGACTTTAGTATAATTTTCAGTACACTCACAGTACACTAACATTAAAACTTTCTATTTTGCTTGAAGTTAGTATTTGGAAGACTTTAAAAAACACACTAGGAGGTACTATTTGCAAATACTTTTCCCCATTTGGTTGGCTGCCTTTTTGTTTTGTTGATGGTGTCCTTTGTTTTGCTGATGGTTTCCTTTGCTGTGCAGTAGATTTTTCGTTTGATGTAGTCTCATTCATTTATTTTTGTTTTACTTTTTTCGTCTTTGGGGTCAAGCTCACAAAAAACCCTCTGAGACCCAGGTCCATAAGTTTAGTGCCTATGTTTTCTTCTATGTATTTTATTGTTTGAGGTCTTATATTCAAGTCTTTAATCCACTTTGAGTTAATTTTTTATGTATGATGACAGCAGTCTACAGGGAGCTAATATCCAAAATATGTAAAGAATTCATACATCTCAACAACAATAACAAAAACTCCAAACAAGTCAATTTAAAAAGGACCTGAACAGACGATTTCCCAAGAAGACATACAGATGGCCAACAGGTATATGAAAAGATGCTCCATTTCATTAGCTATAAGGAAAATACAAGTCAAAACCACAAGATACCACCTCAAGGCGCTTGGGATGGCCATTATCAGTAAGACAAAGAGTAAGTATCGGAGAGGACGTAGAGAAAATGGAACCCTTGCACACTGCTCATGGGAATGTGAACTGGTGCAGCCTCTACAGAAAACAATACGGAGGCTTCTCAAAAAATTAAGAATAGAACTACCACATGACTCAGCAATCCCTCTTCTGGGTATCCACCTGAAAAACTTGAAAAACATTTATTCCTAAAGATATATGTACCGCTGTGTTCACTGCAGTATTATTCACAATAATCAAGACATGGAAACAATCTAAGTGTCTTTAACTGATGACTAGTTAAAGATAAATACATATATACAATGGAATACTACTCAGCCATAAAAGAATAAAATATTGCCATTTGCAACAGCATGGATCTTGAGAGTATCATGCTAAGTAAAATAAGTCAGATGGAAAAGTATAAGACATGATTCCATTCATATGTGGGATATAAAACAAAAAGTAACAAATGAACAAACAAAACAAACTCACAGATACAGACAGCAGTATGGTGGCTCTCAAAAGGGAAAAGGTTGGGGAGGATGAAGAGAGTAAAGGGGGTCAAATATGTGGTGACAGAAGGAGACTGGACTTTGGGTGGTGAGCACACAACCAAATACACAGATAACATATTGTAGAATTTTATACCTCAAATGTATATGCTATTAACTAATGTCATCCCAATAAATTTAGTTTTAAAAATACACTAGGGTCATTCACCCACATGGCAAGAGAAAATAAGTTTTTCCTCACATCTAGTCTGCAAACATGAAACTGGATCAGAAATGACGCTGCTCAAGGTCACAGAGTTCTGCCACAACCAATTCCCTGTTGGTGTTTCACTTACCAGAATCCTGTGGGACCCATGAGTTTATCTACCCTAAAAACCAGCCACTGCTGACCAATCAGGAAACTATTCACTTTAATGCTGGCCCCGGGTCTGCCCCTTGCTGTCGGTGTGTGTTTTCCCTTTCTGTGAAAATAAATGACTTTGCTTCAAATCTCCTTCCTGCTGTTTTCAGTGGTATTCTGCAAACAAGTAGCTTGTGATGTCATCTCTTATATATCCATTGACCAGATTATCTCTCCCTAGTGACTAATGTCAATCATTATTCCCCCGGGATCCAATTTTCATGAAAAATCAGCCAAAAAAGTCTTCTACTTAACCTTCAGTATTATTCAATTCCATTAAAACCTGGGAGAAGAAAATGAACTAAAAACCGTCCCTCTGTTAATTCCAGGTGACTTCAAAAAACTCTGTTTCTTTCAGGACAAATTTTTGTGATGGGCCAATGTAAAATAGAAACCACTTTCCTTCTGAACTCAGGTAATTCTACATTCCTATTTCCAGGACCAACCTCCAGACTGCATGTGTGTGTGTGTATAATAAAGAAGTCATTTTATCACAGTTGAACCAAAGTAAAAGGGTTATATTTATTCAATAAATATTTCTTGAGCACCTACTATGTGCCAACCTGTTCCAGGTGCTGAGGAAAAAATATGAAATATCAATGAAACAGCTAAGATGTTATCATGAAATACTACGCATTAGAAAAAGGAGTTAGAGAGACAAATAGAAATTATACATAGAAAAGACAATTGCAGCAATTCTCCAGGTAATTTTAGTTACCCTCTCCTAAACCAAACCTGCAACACTTCTGCTCATTTATTCATTATATGTGATAATAACTAAGAACTTGCCCTGGCTGGTGTAGCTCAGTGGATTGAGTGCAGGCTGCGAACCAGGCATCGCAAGTTCGATTCCCAGTCAGGGCACATGCCTAGGTTGCAGGCCATGTCCCCCCAGCAACCACACATTGATGTTTCTCTCTCTCTCTCTCTTTCTCCCTCCCTTCCCTCTCTAAAAGTAAATAAATAAAATCTTTTTTTTTTTTTTAAAGAACTTGACTTGTTGCTGAAACAGAAGTTAAATTATGTCTCTCACTTGTTGGGGGATGCTTGTCAAATTATTTCACATCTCTAGACAAGTATATCCTTATCTGTAAAATGAATTACTAATATCACCTGCTCACAGAGCTGCTGCAAGAATTAATTTTAATGCTTATGTTAGCACACAGTTTGGAATATGGAAAGTACTAGATAAAAGTTGATTATTATAATCTTTATTATTCAAACAAAATACCTTAACCTTGAATTATTTAGACAGTTATCTCAATTATTATATTCATTTCTTATGATTTCAAATATCTTCCTAAGACTCTTTGAAACTTGTGTATAGAGGCAAGATAATATACTTAAGAAAGGATTAATAGACTGACAGAAGATGAGAACTTCAGAATGCCAGCCTCATGGTCACCTCTGGAGGTCACCAAGAGCTGCTTTGTATTTTCCTTCTTAGCAGCTCTTGTGGAATGATTAGGTTGTATCAGGAGCAATTTTAAACAACAGTAAACAAAAGTTCATCCTTTAAAACCAAATCCTAGAAAGTAAGCTAAAGGGAGAATAAACAAAGGAAGCTTCTGTCCCTATATATAATAATTAGCTTCTCTTTATCAGGAGTGATTTAAATTAAAATATAGGAAAAATTTTTCTATGAGAAAATTTTAATGAGGAATATTGAAAAGTGGTATTTTTAATCCTCTATAAACTTTATTTTTTAGTTGAAGTGTAACTGACATGTAACATTAACTTCAGCGATACAACACAATGATTGGATATTTGTATATATTATGAAATGGTCACCCCAGTAAGTCTAGCTAACATTCACTGATTTCACTCATATGTGGAATCTAATGAACAAAATGAACTAACAAGAAAAATGGGACAGACTCGTAGATGGAGAGCAGGATGGCAGCTAGTGCAGGGGAAGGAGGGTTTGAGGGTGCAGAAATTGAGCAAAAAAGAAAAAGAATTCATGGATGTGGACAACAATGTGGTGAGTGTTGAGGGGAGTGGGACATAACAGCACTAAAAGATAACAAAAAATACAATAAGATAAAAATCATATGATATCACTTATATGTGGAATCTAAAGATCAAAATAAACAAAATTTAAAAAATAACAGTTATAAATTTTCATTTCTTGTGATGAGAACTTTTAAGATCTACTCTCTTAGTAATGTTCAGAACTACACTACAGTGTTATCAGCTATAGTAGGGGTGTCCAACCCATGGCAGGCCTCATGCAGAACTTTTTTGCTTATCTATGGTGGCGGACGTCACAAAAATTATGCACAGATCTTTTTTTTTTTGCTCCTCAGTTTTCATTAGTGCTTGCGTATTTAATGTGTCACCCAAGAAAACTCTTCTTCCGGTGTAGTCCAGAGATACCAAAAGGTTGGAGAGTGACCATGCTGTACTTTACGTCCCCAGGACTTACTTTGTAACTGGAACTTTGTACCCTTTGACCATCTTTACCCAGTCCCCCCACCTCCCACACACACCTCAGGCAACCTCCAATCATTCTCTGTATCTATGAGTCCATATTTTTATTTTTTAGATTCCATATAAGTAAGATCATATGGTATCTGCTTGTGTATGACTTATGTCACTTGGCATAATGCCCTCAAAGGTCCATCCATGTTGTCACAGATGGCAAATTTCCTTGTTTTGGATGATGGAATAATATTTAATTACATATTCATATTCCACATTTCGTTATCCACTTATGCACTGAAGAACACTTAGATTAATCCATGTCTTTACTATTTTAAATAATGCTGCAATGAACACAGGGGTGCAGATATCTTTTCAAGTTAGTGTTTCCATTTCCTTTCAGTAAATACCTAGAAGTGGAATTACTTGATTGTATGGTAGTTCTACCTTTAATTTTTTGCAAAACTTCACAGTTAACACATCCTTGCTAACACTTATTTCTCACCTTTTTTGATAAAAGCTATTCTAACAGGTGTGAGGTGATATCTTATTGTGGTTTTGATTTGTATTTCCCTGGAGTTGGTCATCTCTATGTCTTTGGGGGGAAAAAACATTTATTCAGAATTTTTCATTTTTAAAATCAGATTGTTTGTTTTTTACTACTGAGTTATATGAGTTCTTTATATATTTTGGATATTAACCCCTTATCTGATATATGTGACGGGCAAATATTTTCTCCCATTCCATAGGTTGTCTTTTCATTTTGTTGCTGGTTTCTTTTGCTGTACAAAAGCTTGCCAGTTTGATGTAGTCCCACTTGTTTATTTTTGCTTTTGTTGCCTCTGTTTTTGGAGTCAAATTCAAAGTATCAACGCCAAGAACACTGTCAAGGAAATCACCACCTATTTTTCTTCTAGGAGCTTTATTTTAGGTCTTGCGTTCAACTCATTAAACCATTTTGAGCCAATTTTTGTACATTTTGTAAGGAAGTGATTCAGTTTCATCCTTTTGTATGTGTGTGGTTGTCCAGTTTTTCCAACACCAATTTTTAAAGAGACTGTCCCTTCCCCATTATATATTCTTGGCTCCTTTGTCATAAATTGGCCATGTATGCATAGGTCTATTTCTGGGCTCTCTATTCTGTTTCATTCACCTATGTGTCTCTAAAATTGCTAAATATCTTAGTAATTTTATAGTGCAAGTTCTAGAATACTTTCCATAAGAATCAACTAACGGTTTGATTTGTTGATATTTTTCTGTTCCTTGCTAAACTTTGAGCAACTCTCACATGCTGTGACTGTGAGGAATTTTATTACATAATGACAAGAAAGATCATGTATTACATGAAATGTATTTTAGTGAATTATTTTGAAGGTTTAAGAAAAAGACTTAACTGTCATCCCTTAAAGATTCTCTTATGGTGTACTATGCAGATGTTACTATTTTACCATTTTCATACACCATTGTACACATTCACTATAAATTCCAGGAATACAGGTGAACAATGTCGATAGCAGTCCATCTGGATTAGCAAATTCTTTAACATATTTCGGTTTTACCAAGTTATTTTTCCTCCTATCAGGAGAAACATATTCATTAACATTTACAGAATACTGGACACTTCTAGCATACTGCTATTTGGTTCCTGGTATTGGCAAACTTAAGTATTTTCAACCCTGAGTGTCAGCCGTAATCAACAGTAAGCTCTGGTTCTGGAAAACTTGGGAAAATATACATTAGTCTTATCTTTTATAAAGATGGTGATTTCCTTTCTCTTGAAATTAGCATAACCTATCTTCCTGAGGACTGGTAAAAGGAAAAGTACTTTTGAATCATCCGGGATTAAACAATTTACACACCCGCACATACATACTGGCATCCTGCCTCCCTGAATTAATTTCTGACTTGAAATTTGCATCCAAGGACAGAGGTAAATATACGCTGAAGCGTCAGCTTTTTGCAGCCCCAAACACCTCTGGCAGAAAGCAAGCGGAAGTGACTGAGAAATCCCTCTTAGAACTGGTGCTTCCCCTCTGGGGCCAAGACTCTCCTTTCGCACTCGCCTCCCCCTCTCCTCCCAGTATCTCTAAACCCTCGGGCAGTCAGAGGCGCCAAAGTTCCCGCCCCCTCTCGCTAGCAAGAGTGGTTCTTAACCTTTTTTGGGTCGAGACCTACAGAAAACTGTGGACCCTCTCAGAATGGGGACACAATCTAGGAGACAAAGCACAGTTTGAAAGCTTTGCGAAACTCCAAGGAGACCAACGACGTGAAACACACCTTAAACTGCAAGATTAAGAACACTATGCATAAAACTTCTGACTTGGGGAAGTTAGATGACAAATCTCGTCCCTAGTGAGACAATGTGGAAAGGCAGGCGCTCCTGCTCGTGGTCACTTTCACTTGTAAGAAACCAAAAGAAGGGATTAGACGGGGGGAGGGGGTGGGGGGGAGAGAAGAGGACGAAGACTTGCAAATAGATGGGAACAGAGAGAAATAAAGAGAAAAGGAAAGAAAAATATGGGAAATTAGAGGGGCGCAGTGGGAGGAGGAGTAGATACCACGGAGGGGGTGGGGTTGAGGGAGGCAGACTCAGAGAAGCCTACAGACGGAGCGAGGAGGAGAAAGGGGAGATTCCTCCAGCAGAAAGAAGACGAGAGACAGAGACCCGAAAGCTAGACTGTGAGCGCCAGGAAAGAGACCGTACTGTGCTCTCCCTCTTCAGGACAGGAAGTCTCAGAAAAGCTCTCCTCCACGAGGTGGCGAGGACCGCGACCCGCTGCCCCCGGCGCTCCCGGTGCTTCGTGCCCCCGCTTCTTCAAGCTGGAGGCTGGCCCGGAGTCCCGCTCCGACCGGACAAGCAGGGGGACGCGGTCTGGAAGGAGGCGGTCCGCACTCACTTCGCTTTCTCCTCCCCTCTTCTCCTAGAGGCGGGCACCCGGGGTATTTGAGCGGCTGAGGACCCGCGGCCCCCCCGCCTCCGCCCCCCATTCAAGAAGCAGCTCCGCTATCCCGGCCAGCACAGGGCGCCCGCCGCGCCTCGGAGCGCACGATCCGCGCTTTCTCCTACACGTTCCCTGGACATTATGCGGCCGAGCAGCGGAGCCCCAGTCCTCCTTCTACTGCTACTCCTCGGGCTCCTCCTGCGGCCTGAGCGACTCAGCTCTCGGCAGGCGGCGGCGTTGCTCAGCCGAGCGCAGACGGGACCCTCCCGGAGAGACCTCAGCGACTCCTAAAGTTAAAACTTGGCAGCGAGCGCCCGTCTCCGCGCGCTCTACGCGGCTGCTGCCTTGCGTCGCCGCCGCAGCCAAGGAGGGCAGGAGGGAGGGGGGGGTGGGAGCAGCGGGGGAGGGGTGAGGAGCACCATGCAGTTTGTATCCTGGGCCACACTGCTAACGCTCCTGGTGCGGGACCTGGCGGAGATGGCTAGCCCAGACGCCGCGGCGGCCGTGCGCAAGGACAGGCTACACCCGAGGCAAGGTAACGAGGCTCCGGACCCCGGGACCCCTACACCCCTGTCGTCACCTCCAAGCCTCCACCCCCGGGACTGGGCACCCCGTAGCGGAAGCCTCTTTCCTTTTCCTAGAAAGAATTATTTTCCGCTTTGCAGCCTCTCCCTTCTTTAGGTCATTCCCAGACAATTTCTAGAGAGTGACACTGAAAGTAACTTACCCCCACACCCTTCGCTTTTAGACTGATTTTTCCCCTTCCCAACCCCCGTACCCCAAACTAGCGTAACTTAGTAACTGGAGGCAACGTCTAGCGGCCGGCATGTTTTATTTTATTCAAGGTATTTGTCAGAACCTGAAATTACCTTGTATATTTTGACTTGTTCATTTTTCTGGCTCCTACCAAATATTTATCCACTGAAGATAAAGGGGTTGATTCAAATGGGAGGAAAAACCCGCTGGAAAATAGGACAAAGCCCTCACCTTTATTTTAAAACTTGTGGAAAACTGAATTACTGGCTTATATGTCTCTGCTTCTCTTTGCAGTGAAATTATTAGAGACGCTGAGCGAATACGAAATTGCATCTCCCATCCGAGTGAACGCTCTCGGAGAACCCTTTCCCACGAACGTGCACTTCAAAAGAAGGCGACGGAGCATTAACTATGCCTCTGACCCCTGGCCTGCCTTCGCCTCCTCCTCTTCCTCCTCCTCTACCTCCTCCCAGGCGCATTACCGCCTCTCTGCCTTCGGCCAGCAGTTTCTATTTAACCTCACCGCCCATGCCGGATTTATCGCTCCCCTGTTCACTGTCACCCTCCTCGGGGCGCCCGAGGAGAACCAGACCAAGTTTTATTCCGAGGAAGAAGCAGAACTCAAACACTGTTTCTACAAAGGCCATGTCAATACCAAGTCCGAGCACACGGCGGTCATCAGCCTCTGCTCAGGAATGGTGAGTGGGCGCGCGCCCCTCCCCTCCCCTCCCCCGCTTTTGAAGACTTAATTGCCTTCTAGCCTAAGACTCTCACTACGGCGAGTCTGTGTTTCGGCGTTAAGTAGGAGCTGGAAGCTGGTTTGCGTCCAGCGCTTTGGGTGGCTATCCCAAAGCTTGCGCTTACACTCGAAAGGAGCGCTCGAGGGGGTTCTGGATTTTGGGAGCTTTCTAGGGTCCTAACCCGGCTCAGCTGCGCTTTGCATAACGCCGGGTGGCGGCTTGGAATTGGTATAGAAACTTGGAGAGTATGAAGCAAACTCAGCGGCCCAGGAGCAGCTGAGTGCAGGAAGGACACGAGTCCTCATTGGTGCGTCTTGAACTGGGGGTGGGGGTTGAGGATCCCCATGCTTGGGTCTGGGGAGTTCCTTCAGTGTGTCGCGGAGGGTGGTGCGTAATCTAGAGTCCTCGCGTACTCTTCTGGCCTTTTTTCACGCGCCAGGAACCCTGAGGCTGAACCAGATTGACAGGGAACAGTACCAGTCCGGGGAAAAGAAGGGTGGGCCCAGCGCACCGGGGCGGGGAAGAGGGCGGGGCCTTCTCCGGCCCAGGAATTCGGGTAGAAACTAGGGTGTGGCGCAGTCTGATTCTGCACCCTGCTGGCGGTGTGACTCGGAGAAGTAGATGTGGTGGGAGAGAGCCTGGAGAGGCTGGCCCAACGGTATTTTGGGGCTTTTATCACCCATTGGGGTTTCCCGAGAATCGGAAGAGGGAGCCTGCGGAACACGTTTCTCTTGAGAGGGAGGGCGAGAGGGCGGGGCGGCCACCTCCCAACGCTAACAAACACAGACTAAGCAGCGGATCCAAGCTGGTACCCTGATCCCCTGCTTACCACCGCCCCGACTTGCCCTCCAGGAGGTCCTACATGGCATCTGCCCTTTCCCCCCGTGACATCTGAGAACCCGCAGTAAGATTCTGGTCGCAGTGATTGTAGTCCTTGACTTTCTCAAGCGACGTGCGTTGCTGCGACGCGCGTGTGACGCAGAAACTTTCCCGCTTAGGCTCTCCCAGCGCACGGCGCCTAGGTGGTGCGTTAGTCTCTCGCAAAGCACCCACACTCCCCACTGCCACCTTTTAAAGTGGGAGCATGGATACTTACCCAGGGTGCTCGGCTGGCCCTTCCGCGCGCTGCTGTTCCTGGGGCCAGAGATCCCCGACTGGATGTCGCATCCATCCCCATCACTCCACGGAGGGGGCGGGTGGGGAGCTAGAAAAGCCAAAAGACTGGAAGCGGGGAGGTTTAGCTTGCCGGGGGACGCGGGCGTTGGGATGAGCCCGTTTAACCCCAGCAAAGAGCCTGGCGCCGTAGCACGCAGGCGAGATTGTTTGGGGGTGGACGAATACGGCAATTCGGAGAAGGCGGTGGGGGGTGTTGCGGTGAGTCATCGCCGCCTCAAGACCCAGGTAGGACCGGAACCCAGGAATCCTCCGGTTCTTCGAAAGGTTACGGCCAGCCGAGTTGGACGTAAGTCAGGCGCCAGTACCAAAAGCATCACGGTGACTGTAGATCCCAGGACGGTAACCCTCAATTTCAGCACCTAACGGTTAGAGCTGCGCCTGTACGTCAAGTTTGTAAACAGCCTTTACTCCTCCCCCGCCCCGCCTCCACACCCCGCTGAGTGGCCCCGGCAGTTGAATGACTATGTTACTGCGCAGGAACTTAATTTCTATTGGCAATTTTAGGCAGTAACTCGCACGTGGAATGGCGAGTGGTAACTCTGAGGGAATGAGGCCCAGGCATCAGAAAAGAAGGCTAGTGTCTGTAACCCTATTTATATCGCATTTAATTTGCAATCTGCCTCTTTGGGGGTGGGCCGTTTAACTCACATCTTAAATATATGCACGCTTCAGTAATTAATCTAGCCCCAAACCCTTGCTCCTTTGTCTTCCTTCTGGAATTTATCCCCCCCTCAAGACTTCTCCTTACCATTTTTGTATCAGTAGAATTGTGAAGCTCGTGTTGTCCCTCCCAGGAAATGTGCCAGAAAGTCTTTCACTCTCCAGAGTGAGCCGTGCTGTATCCCCTCCCCCACCACACACACCTCACCAGTAAAGTATGTTTCCCTGAATTCCTTCTCAGAGGTGTCTCGTACGTTTTCCGAGCCACCCTAACCCAGTTTTAGCCCTCTTTACTTCTCTCCTGCTGTCTCATTAAGAATCATGTCTAAAAAATATTTCCATCTGGTTCTCTTCCAGTCTTTTCTGTCTTATTTCTGCCAGTAACAGATTAATGACGACGGGGTGCAAAAATCACATCACTATCCTGTTTACTGACTCTGCATAGCTCCTCACTGTCCAGTGAACAGTTATAAACTCCGTCTGGTACATCAAACCTTTTACAATCTACCTTCTCACCCCTCTCACATCCAGATGTCCAGGGGGATCTCTCAAGCTTCCCCCACAAGTCCTGTATTTCACGCAATCTGCTTTTGCTGCTTTTTCTGAATTTACCTCCCATCCTAATCCTACCTCATTGCCTTTGGGCCTTTGGATTTCTTTGCTCATCTCACCCAGCATCGCAAGCTTAACTTTTGTCTTTCTTTTGAAGTGGAGCTTACACATCTTCTTTTCCAGAAAATCTCTTCCCGGTCCTGTAGACTGCTATTATGTCTCCCTCTCCAACTTCATAGACACTTATCTGTATTTCTCCTATGGTTCTCAGTACGCTTGTCTTTGTATTATAGTTCTTGGTACCGTGTATTCTGTCCCTTTCACCTTGGCAGCGGGATCAACATCAATTCATTTCTTTCCTGTATTGGAACTTTATATATTTTAGGTACGTAGTCCCTATGCTTGAATAAATATTTGCTTTGACCAAGAAAGGATTATTCTTTGATCAAACAGCTATTTGTGAATCAGCAACAAAATTAATTTGGCACCATGTGGATACCATGTATTGAACTCTTATGTGCTTTGCCCTGTAATGAGTACTTTACATCTGTATTACCTCATACAAAATCCTCACAACAACCCGATCCTCAAATAACTCATTTTATTGATTGGGACACTGAGGCTCTGAGAGTTAGAGAGTTGCTCAAAGGCTCATGGCTCCTAAGCAGCAGAACCAGGGCTTCCACCAGCCTCTCTGACCCATGATCTTAACCATTCAGAGAGTGAATCTGTATTCCTAAAGAGAATTTCAGGGGTTTTGTTTGTTTGGTGTTTTGTTTTGTTCAGGCACCAGGGCAAAGTCGGGATACCTGAGTTCTAGATTCAGCACTGGCACTGTTCAGACACTTCTGTACCACCAAAAAGGAGCTTTGGACAAGTCGCTTCCTCCCTCTGGGCCTCAGCTTCTCTTTTCAACAGAGGTGCCAGATCCGCACCAGATGAACTCCCCGCTTCTTTCCCAGGGTTTATAGCCTGTCTCTAATAGGTTTTACATATGGTAGTATGTATCCTGCATTGTGTTCAGACTATACCAGATTTGTGTATTGAAACAGAGAGCTGCCTGGATGAGGTCAAATTTGTTAAATCACTTATCTGTTCTGCTGCTCTGTTGTTCAGTCTCACCACACCAGAGTTGTCTCCTCATTGAGTCAACGGCTCATAAATCATGTGGGGAACCTTTTTTAAAATATAGATTCTAGACCTTACCCCTTTAAATTCCAAATTTGCAGATAAAAGACAATGCCCCAAATCTGAATTTTTAGAAAACGTCCCAGGCAATTTTGCCACTTAGCTGGGTTTGGGAACCAGTGTCTTAACTTAGTGCTTCATAAACTTTATCATGCATAAGAATACCCTGGAGTCCTCATTAAAATTCTCATTCCTGGGCGCTATTCTGAGATTTTTTTATTCAGTAGGTCAGATTTGGGGTGGAGCGTGATTATTTGAATTTCAAACAAATTTCCGGATGATGCTAATGACCTTTAAGGACAGTCATTCCCCTTGTATCCAGGGGAAGGTTAAAGGCCTCTGCTTTTCTTTTCTTTTCTTTTCTTTTCTTTTCTTTTCTTTTCTCTTCTCTTCTCCTTCTCCTTCTCCTTCTCCTTCTCCTTCTCCTTCTCCTTCTCCTTCTCCTTCTCCTTCTCCATCTTCTTTTTTCAGTGCAGGAAAAGGAACAATGGAGGATAAGAGAAGGGCTTGGTTTCTCCCTTTAAACATTGCATGGCATGGGGAACTTCTGTGCTCTTGTATGTTTTGTTTGGGTGGTTCAACCTTGAGACCTCATGCATCATTTGCAAGACTTGCTGGTATGTGGGAAGGGAAGGAGAAAGGGTTACCTCTTTCAAGGTGCTTACAATGATTGGCAAACACAAATTGTATCCTAGTGGTCAGAGGCTAACACCACAACAGCAAAAGCCACTAATGTGTTCTAAGCCCTTACCAGTTGTCACTTTCTTAAGCACTTTAAATACATTATCTCACTTAATCTGCAGGATAACCCATTGTAGTGAGTATTTTTATCCATAATTGATGAACAAGGAAGCTGAAGCTCAGCATTTAAGGAAGTTGGGTGGGTAAGTGGCAGTGCTGGGACTAGAAACTAGGGCAGCCCAACTCTAAAGCCTGTTTCTGAATCACTCCTTATTGCAAAGGGAAGGGCTGGTGAGAGACTCTTGTGCTAGAGTCACAGGTGGCACCACCGTGAATGCTTTGTGGTCAACATGTACTTCCTGAACCTCAATTCATGATAAGGCTTCCAAGGGTCAAGTTTTCCCTTGGAGCGCACACTCGTCTTTAAGTTTCCAGGCTGTCTTCACACAGAGAAACATTCTCTTTCAATAAGTTTATAGAAGGGAATATGTGATTAGAATTTCAGCACCAAGGAAGTGAGTCTTAGAGATACATTTGGATAGCAGGTGCAATAGTGTAGAATTAAATCAAGGATAAGGTACTGGTGTGGCAAAGAATGAAAATAAACTACTTCTCCATATGTGTCACAGCATTTTAGGTTTAAGCAACCCTCATGACAAAGGGATTGCGTAAAATGGCACCATCTCCACTTTGAAATGTTTCACTGTTATTAAATCAACCTCTCATCTCCTTTTTTGCAGCTGGGCACATTCCGGTCCCATGATGGGGATTATTTTATTGAACCACTACTGTCCATTGATGAACAAGAAAATGAAGAGGAACAAAACAAACCCCATGTAATCTATAGGAGCACCACCCCACACAGGGAGTCCTCAACAGGAGGGCATGCGTGTGCCACCTCAGGTATTTGCTTCTTGCTTCAGCAGAGATCCCACCTCTGTGAGATGGCTTAATTGTCTTGCTACAAAGCACTACCATTTACAGTGTCTTTTATTTGATATTCAAGTGAGGTAGGTATATTTCCATTGTACTGATATGAAAGCTAAAGAGAGTGTTAGCAACCCTTCCAGGTTGCACAGCTAATAAGTGTCAAGACCAGGATTCAAATTCAGATAGCAGTGACTCCCAGCTCACTATGGGCAGAGTTGTCTCTTTGGTTGAAGTTGTTAATTTTTATGATTAAGCTTTAATAATGTTCTAGGCTATCATAGCCATATCTTCAGTTAATGATTGCTTATGTTTCTCTTTTTCTGTTTATTTATGTTTTTACCATGTAAAGTTACAAAACAGTCTTACAAATGGAACTCATAAAACTTCTATGTGTTTCTTGGAATTTTTCCTGTCTGCTTCAGGTTAGGTCATGTTCTGTGGCTTCAGGAAATACAGGGTGGAAGTCCAGGTTGCACAGTCAGGTTTCTATCAGATGTGTCTATGCCTACAGCTAGATTTCCTTCCTTTCTAGCCAGATTTGTTAAGGCTTTATGCTGACAATATTTGGCCATTGCCAAGGATGTGTCTGTCATTCTGGGCACCGACTAAAGGTTATGCGTATCTGTGTTACCCAGTCTGCAGTTTTGAAAAATCCTTTCACTGTCCTTGAAGCCTGGTTACTTTCTCTGTGGTGATAGCTTATGATTAGAAATCAACCCTCAATTCGTTCCTCTGTTTTAGAATGTGTGTGTGTGTGTGTGTGTGTGCGCGCGCGCGCGCGCATTTTTTTTCTTGGACTTTCCATTTCTACAAATTTATCTTTATCCCTCTTTTCTATTTTTAAAACTTTCTTTTCTGGATTAAATAACTTCTCAGGGTCTTTCTGGCCTCTCCAAATAAGATAAAAATTTAAGACCAATAGCTAGTTTCCTAAAGTGCTCCCTAAACAACCACTTGTTTCATCTCATCCCTGTGTCACATTCTTCCACTATGACAGTGGAGTGTCCTATTCCCTCCTGGACTTATTATTTCTAAAGTGAATCATTTAACAAAACAACATTGGCTGTCTATAACCTGGAGTAGTCAAGTCGTAGGGAGTAGCATCGTAGGGCATAGCACTGTGGGACTTTTGGCTTTATCCTATCCAATGCCTTATTCTTACTACCAGGGCTGGGTGGACTCTAACTGAAATACTCTGTCTGCTAGACTGTTTAAAGAGCCAAGGGGTGGGAGAGGGAGAATGAATGAGGAGGGTGCTTAGAAGCAATAGTCACAGCAGCTTGCATTCACTGCCAGCTGCTAGCAAGTTCAACGGGAAAACATTTATCATACTTTGTTGACCTTGCTGATAAGAATGTTGATATTTGCTTCTTGACTTCCCAAATCTGAATTATCAAGTGCATATTGTATGCATGTGTATAAATGTATAAATATATATATATACGCACACACACATATACATATATAACATGTGATAGAAAGGAAATATATGATTCCTCACTTTCTGGCTTACTGATATATGTTCCAAAGATACTTAAATAATATTTCCATTGATCAGTTTGTTGACCAGTGGTGCTTTGTGACATTATTCTGCCCTGAAGTGGCAGAAAACCAACATTTTTTAAAAACTACAATTTATTACTATTTTCTACTGGCTTTGGGCAAAGCACTCTACCCACACAACTTCACTTAATCCTTACCACAGGCTGTAGGGTAGGTAGCATTCTTAACCTCCATCGGACCTGGTAAAGGAGCTGAGGCTTTCAGATATGAACAACTTATGATCTCATAGCTAGACCATAATGAACGCCCATGTTTACCTGCCTTGTTTCATGATTCGTTTTCTTTGTGCAGGTGTGGTATGTGTGCATGTGTGTGTATGTGTGTGTGAAAGAGAGAGAAGAGAGAGAGAATAATATCATTCAAAATATCCTCAAGGTTTTTTTTTTTTAATTAATTGCTCAAGTCAATGGACATTTGGTTGATTTTTGGGGATAGAAAACAGGTCGTTGTCGAAACTTGTTAAAAACACAAAGAAAAGAGAATCTGAAAAGGTGAAGATTGAGGACAGCACAAGATGCCTTGCTTTTTCAAAAAAGCTTATTTGGGCTCTGGTCATTATTGGTATTGGAGCCTTTAAGTGCCACACTCCAAATCACCACTACCAACTTTTCCTTTTCCTTCTGATTTTCGCTTGTTAGTGACTAGTGTTGTGGGCCCTTCCTCCATCCAGTGGCTTTGATTGGCTCTCGCGAAGGTTGCTGCTGGACTCTGCTACTTTGGTTTGTCTCCTCCGGCTGCTCCTGCATCCCTTCTCTCACTCCAGATGCAGAAGGCTCACAATGCCTGGAAAGAACTTTGAAACATGACACAGTTCACCAGTAGCCATTAGAGGGATGAAGCAGCAGGTCATGGACACCTCTGAAAATAGGTAGCCTTAAAGTGCCCAGGGAGTGAAATAGGTGGGGGTTCATGCCAGAGAGGAAAGCATCCTCTCTGTAAATATCAATCTATTTATCCATTCAGCTTCAGGTCTTCCCACTCACCAAGAGAAGTGACTGGTAACCCAGAGTAAATTTTAGAAGTACCCTCTGAGCCTCATACAAATGCAGATTTTTTTATTGTTGTTCTATTACAGTTGTCCCAATTTCCCCCCACTGCTTTCTCCTGCCCTGCCTGCCCCCCATCCCCACCTCAGTCAGTACCCACCTGCTGTCCATGTTCTTTAAACAAACAAAACCCCACTACCAGACTAGAGAGATGGAGAGAGAATCCTGGGTTTAGTAAGTGCTCCAAGTGATTCGGAAGTTCAGCTAAAGAAGAGTCCCTGCTAAAGTTGGTTTTAGGTACTAACCGCTGTCCATAGCTTGTTGTTTGCTTTGCCCTGGACTTGGCTTTCTCCATTATTGTTTCCTGTGTCATCTCTTCTCACAGGATAATAGACTATTTGAGCTGGAGGAAACCTTAGCAGTCAGCTCTACACCACCATGCTAATTGAATGAACAAACCATGCTATAAATGAACAAACTGTAGTCCTGGGATGTTAAGTTATTATTTCCAGGATTGATAACCTATATATTCAATATCAACCCATCAGAATTTAAGAGAGCTCAACCCTTGGAACAGACCCTGGGGGCCCCTGCTGAGCTGTGTGTAACCCTTTAGTTGCTGGATCAGGGGAGTCTACCCAGGACAGGCAGTGTGTCTCTTACCCTCTTGCCTACAGATGGGACATAAGTCTTGTTCATTTCTGATTCTCCACATATATCTAATTTTCAAAGCAAGATTCTGAGATAACATGTTAAAATGACATATATAGAAAGAATCTTATAAAGTGAAAAAACTTCATGGGTTTAGAAAGACATCTACAACTTAATTTACTCATTCCTGTGTGCATTTACTCATTCAGCCATAAAGTATTTATGGAGTAAATCCTTTGTGCCATGAGGATAAAACCATAAAACCTGGAATTATCTTTGTGCCAGTTATTTATTATGCGACCTCAAGCACATTTAGAGCATAAAGGAAGAATAACATATACCTTTTAAGGGAATAGTCAGCGCTAAGTGAGTATGAAATAATGAAGGCTCCCTGAACAATGTTTAGAGACAGTAAACAATCACTGAAGGGCAGATTTTTAAAAAGTGATTATGAAAGTAGAAATTAAAACACTATTGCAAGGGAAGGAAAACTCAAAATATCAAAACCCAAAGCTAACCAGGTTCCTGTGATTAAGCTTAGACTTTCTTGGTAACATGGTCACAAAGGGCTTATGGGCCTTGGCCAAGGTCACCCTACTAGCCAGTGGTGAGACTGAGAGCCCTTTCTGTCTGCTTGCTTTCTCTGCACATAATGCTGCATTTGAAGATTTTATTTCTTGAAAGTTTCTCTTGGCCCAGTGGATGCCCTTCTGTGCTGTCTCTGTTTTGCCACCGTTGGATATGTGTGTGTGTGTGCATTTGGACCACTTGAATGTATCTGCATTTATTTGCAATTTTCATCCTGTTTGTAAGTCCCTCATGATTCAGGGTGGGGTATGGGGAGTTTTTTCTTTTCTATGGTGTCCCCTGTGACTACAAGGTCCTATACACAATGGGTCCCCAGTGGAGTTCATTGAGCCCTCTTCTTGCCCTGCTTACCAGGGGGGCCAAGTGTCAGGCCCATGGGATCCATTCAGGAGAGTTTGTTGTTTTTGTAAGCCACTTTCACCCATCCCTGTCACATTGCATTTCCAGATGAAACCCCAAGTTCTGTCACACAGACACTCTCTGTTTGACCCTGAATTTTGCACAAGGGAATTTAGTTGTTCTTATCAGTGAGATAGACGTGCTCAGCAGGGGAGTGAGAGAAAAGCAGGGGAGCAGGCCAACAAAAAAAAGATTATTTTGTTTGCCTGGGCATAAAAGACACTGTTTTTCTGTTACTAAAATACCTCTCTCACCCTCCCATCTCAGCAAGGTCTGCTGTTTATTGTTTCTTAAGCATTTAGGAATTATATACTGATTGACCCATTAATGCCACTTCTTTTTTAAAAATTTTATTTATTTATTTATTTTTAGAGAAAGAGGAAGGGAAGGAGAAAGAGAGGGATAGAAACATCCATGTGTAGTTGCCTCTTGTGCACCCCCTACTGGGGACCTGGCCTGCAACCCAGGTATGTGCCTGACTGAGAATCGAACCAGTGATCTTTTGGTTTGCAGGCCTACACTCAGTCCACTGAGCTGCACCAGCCAGGGCACATTAATGCTACTTCTACGGAAATAATTGGACAATTGTGTAAAGGTATTTATGGGAGACTACTCAATACAGTGTTATTATAAAAAAAATGGTAGAAACAACATAATGCCTATCAGTATGGGGATATATCAATAATTTATAAGGTGTGCCTTGGGTGCATTCCTATGCAGCCATTAAAAATGATGACATAGAGGTATGTTAACAAACAGAGAAATAGATGTATTTAGTGAATGGGCAGTGATGATTCAATGTATATGGTATGATCTCATTTTTAAAAAATAAGTGTGTGTAGATGGATATATGTAAAGAAAAATATCTGAAGCAATATGCATGAAAATGTTAATAAGATTATTTCTGGTTGGCAAGAACATAGGCAGTCTTTACCTCTATTTTATATTCTTACATTCTTGCCATGGTTCTGTAATATTTCCATAATCACCAAACGTAGTTTAAAGAGGAATGGGAGTAGTGGCATGTAGTTATTTTGTAGCCCATGGCACTTGTCACCAGGGACCAGCAGCCAGGCCAAGATCCCATGGTTTGTTTCTTTCTTTTTTTTCTGGGGGTGAGGGGGTGGGGAAGGGGGATGAGATAGTTTCAATACCACACAGATAAAAATCCTGCTTTTAGCTACTTCTTTGGAACACTGGGCCTGATCAAAGCTGAGGGTTCCCCTAAACCCATTTAAATTAGGCCTGTGCCTATTCGACTGACCTTGCGGATCAATGGTTTAGTCTCCATTAGGGACTGGGGACTCTGTCCATCACCTCCGTTAAAATGTACTGTCACTTCTTGGTTAGAGTCCCAAGGATATAATCATAAAGTCTGAAAAATATAAGGTGATAATTAAAGTCATCATTTGTTGGACTCATATCATGTGCATATGTGCTCTCTGTGCTATACACATTCTATACATTATCATATGTAATCTACTCATCAACACTACAGGGTAGGTATTATTACCCTTATTTCACAGTTGAAAAAAAATTACAACTCAGGAAGGTCCTAGTAGGAATTCCTAGGAGCAATTCATCCTAGTAGGAAGTGGGGCTGACCTGAGCCCAAATCTGATTCCAATATGTGACACTTGGGGACAGATTACCTAGAAAACACAAGTGGAAGAAGCTGCCATCTAAAAAAATCCTTTTTTACTTAAGATTTCATAGCATCTTTTTTGACTTTCATTTAATCTGATTTCTAAATGATACAATGGTTAACATTTGTTGACCTTGCATTATGTGGCAGGCACTGTCCTACATACTTTAATGGATTAGGTATTTTAGTTCTTACCTCGTCCTCGACTTTGCACTTGAGAGAACAGAGATACAGAGAAGTCCCTGAAGTTGACTTACCCAAGGTCACAAACCTCATAAACACACCCTTTTGCCCTGGTCCCATTAGAGGGTTTTTCCCCTACTGCTTTGTTGATTTGATTGCATTCACATATGAAATACTTTTTCCTGTAGGATTTTTTTACAAGTCTTCCTAGAGTTTGGTTTGATTTGTGGAGGGCTGCCTGGTGCCCAGAATTCCCACCAAAGGCTGATGACTCACTGCATCCTTGTGTCTCCAGCATACCTCTGTTGGAGTGAATACTTGTTACACATTAACCTCTGGGATCCTTTAATAATTTAGCATAGATTAGATGATTAGATTAGCTGCTGGGAGAGTGGGGCCCAAATGCAGTGAGAGACAGAGCTCAGGAGCAGACAGACCTCTGAGGGTGCTTTAAGTAAACAATTCTGGGACAGCTCGAGGCTTCCAGGCAGGAAGAGAAGCTTTGGCTGACCTCACGGTCCTTCTGGGCTCATTCAGGTCAGTGGTTGCTGGCTAATTAGTGATTTCGGTGAGAAGCCTGCCTGCCTCCACTTTCCCACACACTTTCGTATCCTCAGACCTTTTCCCTCAGCCTTTCAGCCTGTGAACACAAGGACAGGCAGCACGTGAGGGGCCATGTGCTAGGCAACGTGCAAGTACACTGGGTATTTCACTTACTCCTGGAAGAGCTCACTGGGAGGAAGATGCTCCAGGTACTCCCATTTTACAAGTGAGAAAACTGAACTTGGAGAGGTCAGTGAACCAGGACTGATTTGACCTTTAAAGATAGTTCCTGCTATTTGGGGTTATCATTTTGACTTAATTTCCTTTTACTTACTCCTTTTCTTCCTCATCAGTCTCTGTACCTTTTTGTCTGTTTTATATTTCTCACGGAGTTTATGATTAATAAAGTCAACTATAAGCAATGACCTCTAAAATTCTTTGTAAATTATTAGAAAATTACTGTTTTAAGTAACTGGATTCTTGAGCTTATTTCTTAAGCTTTATCTTCTTTGTGGCATTTATGTAAAAACGTTGCTCTTTTTGACATTGAAATCTGTAGTACAACATTCCAGCAAAGTGATTAAAAGACAGTAAAAAGGAAACTGCTACTACAGGAATAGTTTCTTCTCTCATTTGTTCTTATTTCTTCATTGAGATTTTCTTTTTTTGTTGTTTTACTTTTCATCTTATTTCTTAAAAAGGCATTTTAAAAATTAGAGGCAATGGTAAAATAAACATGCCACCTACATTTAACAATGACAAAGATTTTCCACATTTGCTGCTTAATTTTCCTTTTAGCTAGAGAACTTTAAACTACACTCAGGTATCATGACATTTCCTCTAAATACTCTAACATACCTGTCTGGAAAATGAGCCTATTTTCTTACAAAACTGTAACTTTATTTATGCTGGTCATCAAAATCCACAGTAATTTCTCCTCAATCACATAAACAGTGCCTAATTAAAAATTTTCTGACTATCCCCAAAATGCCTTTTTATAGTCCTTTTGCTTAGACTGTGATCTAAACAAGGCCCACACATTGCGATTAGTTATGTCTTTGAAGTAACTTCACTTGTTGTCATTGTTGTTAAAACTTCTGTTGTTTCAGTTTCAGTTTGGCTCCCATGGCTCCTTTTTCCTTTCTACTTCTTTCACTCTTTGATTCACCTTTATCATAAGGTCAGGCTGCATCTACAACAATTTGGAAGAGCAGAGCCAGCCCCCAGACCCAGAGCAGGTACCAAGAATGCAGCCATGTAGCCATGGAACGAGCCACTAATCAGAGTAATTTCACTGAGCACAAAAGGCAGTGTGGTTAGGTGATCTTCTTGACTCATCGTCTGGAGAACCTTGATAGCCCTATTTAAAAAAACCCATTTTGCACACACACACCCCAGTAAACAGATCCTTACTTTATAGTATTTGCTGAGATGACCTTATCTACCATTCAAGGATTTCACTCCTGTGTGTTTTGAAGCCCAGAAGAGATAGCGTGCAGTTGGGGATGGAAAGTGGCAGGTTAGGTTTGGACCTAAAATCAGGGCTCCTTATGTGTGAGAGGTGCTTTCCTGCCCCCTCCACCAGCCCTTTGGTTACTTCTGGATCCAGAGACAACCTGAACGCTACCTGCTTCACCTGCAGTCCCAAATCAGGGCCTTTCTCTGTCGCCTATCATCAGATCTTGGTTGTTCATGTCACTTGCTTCAGAAACCCACTGTCTGCTGAGCCGAAAGGGTCACACAGGTACTTGCTAATTTGTTCAACCCCTGAAATAGGTTAAGATGCACACCCTCTCGAAAGAAGGGATGTAAGAAATGGCAGAAGGCTGGGGCAGAGGGCTGAGCAGTCAGGGGGTGTTTGGGATAAATTTGAGAGCCCTCAGACCCTTTACCTAAGAGAGTTGTCTTTTTGAAGTAAGATATTGTAGACTCTCTTGGTGCTCTTCATCTCAGGGAATAAACCCACTCGTTTAATAAAGTGCTCTTTTACCATGCAGTTGAGGTTTAAATATTTAAACTTTGTATCCACCAAAGTTAGGTTTTTTTTAATAATCAAATTGTTACAGAATCATTATTGTAGTCATTTATGGGTGACCAAAGTCTGCTTATGTCTGGGCCGGACTTCTGCATGGGCATTCTACACAACTGAAAATCATTAATAAATAGGAAGGATTCTGAGTCTCACCAAAGGAGCATGAGGAAATACAAGATGTGATGGTTTTTGTACATATGGGCAGTGGGCTTTGAGAAGGAAGGAAATCAAACGGACAGCAAGTATTGGCAGAATGCTTCCTTTTTTATTGATTCCCATCTCTCATATGACATTAGAATTAGACTGGGGTGTTGAAATGCAGTTGGCCTGTGGCATTCGGAAAAACTTGAAGTTGATGTGATTGGCCTCAGCATTTTTCTGTTAGGAGTTTATTTATTTATTTTTTTACAAATCTTTTTATTTCCTAGTGTTTTCTTCCCATTTTTCTATTAGGTTACGACTTAATAAAGCCACTATAAATGTCTGCATAAATGTTTGGGAGAACATACATTTTCATTTCATTTGGGTAAATACTTAATAGTATTTAGGAGAGGAGATTGCTGGATTTTATGGTAAGAATATGTTTAACTTTCTAAGACTACCATCTATTTTTCAAAGTGTCTGTACCATTTTGCAGCCCCACCAGCATGGTGTGGAAGTTCCGTATTTATTGCATCCTTGCTAACATTTGTTATTACCAATATATATATTTTTAATTTTAGCTATTCTAACAATGGTATCAGGTCATGGTTTCATTTTGCATTTCCCTAATGACTAGACATCTCTTCATGTGCTTATTTGCCATCCACATATTACTTTGGTTAAGTGTCAGTTTCAAATATTTTGCCCATTTAAAAAAACGGAATGTTTTCTTATCATTGAAGCGTGAGCTTTCCTTATATATTCTGGATATAACCCCTTTATCAGATATGTAGTTGCATATGTGTGGCTTGTCTTTTTCATTGTCTTCATTTGCAGACACTTACTGCCGACATGGCCTCCTTATTTTATTGCAAACATTTCATGCGCCACAGATGTCGTGCTGTCACAGGACAACACCTACACTCCAGGAAAGCATGGTGCAGAGTTCATTATAGAGTTTATTCAAGACACTGGTGAAGAGAGATGGACAAGGAAAGGCTTATCTACAACTCGCTCTTTAAAACCAGTGCCTGTGCCAACAGAAAAGGCATGTTATTGTTGTTTTTATTTCTAATTAGTATATACAGGCAACTTTCATTTTTAAGCCAGTGTACTTTATGATGGGAATGCATTCTCTTGATTCATAAGTGAAACAGTTACAAAGGAATCTTTGGATACCTGTGAATGTAACTCTGTCCTTTTCAACATAGCACACATGGTAAAGAAAGAGAAAGCCAGAGGACAGTGAGACATAGAGGGCTTGGTGGTGTGAAATCAGCCTTCTCTGACCACTCGCCCTGGGGGGGGAGAGGAATGGGAGACAGGGCTCCATTATTTCCCACAGTTCCTATTCTGTGCTTTGTAGGCAATACAAGTTTCTCCAAAGGTTTCCTAATCCTCACATTTGATACCACTCCATTGTAACAAATCAGATTAGAGAGAATGGAAGTGGTTTTTAGAAATGATCTGATTTAGCTGGTCTAAAATAAGAACTTCACAGTAAGTAGTAGAGATGTGTACATTGTACCTCCCTTGATACTATTTAATGTCAGCTACAGCTCACTTCTTTTGTGTTGGTCTCTCTGTTGGGGCTGTTCTGTCCCCTACCTGCCCACCCTGTCTACTGTTGCGTCATTTCTTCTGGGCCCATTCTGAGAGAGACAGTGGCCAAGAGAATGGACTCTTGGGTTTTGCTTTGTTTGAATCTTAGGACTTCATTTTTCAGCGTTATTCACTTTTATCTTATAAAATATGAGAATTTCTACATTTTTAATACTGGAGGAACTTGAGAGAGAACTTCTTTTCCAGTTCTTTTCTTCATTGGTAGGAGGATCCAGGCTCAGAATTTCACAGGGATTTATAATCTTGGAGCTACAGTGAATTGCAAGGGGGCCCTGAACACAGGCCCCTCACTTCTCAGAAAAGGTGCCTGTGGAGGGTGCCTAGAAAGAGGACGTTCAAAAGTTCGACTCAGGTGAGGTGTTGGAAGCACCACTGGGTTTAAGTGTAAGAACACTTAAGAAAAAACCAGTGGATTCATTTAAGTTATCTTAAGGCTATGGAAAAAGATATTAGGTTTTTAATTCTTTTAAGAAATTAAGTTGTCACAGCAAGAGCTGAATTTACAGCACCCACATATCTGAGTTAGGCCAGGTGCTGCGAGAAGTTAGCCTGTGGTTGGGAGGGTTCCTGTGAGTGAGTTTCCACTGTGATCAGAGTGCAGTGTGCCCCTGCAACCACTCATTGCCATGGTCGCTGGAACATGGACATCAGACAAGAAAGGGTTTGTACTGCAGGCTGTGGTATACAAACTTGTCCTCAGTCCTGTGTGATCTGGGAGACTTGTGCATCAAAAGAATGTGGGAGATATGCTCTCCAGGAGTTGCTCGGAAGCCTTTTTAAACAGATCCTGCCCAACTGCTCTTTAATCTCTGATAAGGAAGTGATACCTAGACCCACCACATGACTTGGGGCCACCCAGGAGCTGCTGTCAGATAGCAGGAAGCCCTGGATCCAGTCCATTCCAACAGCCTTAAAAGGGTGCTCACCCTCAGGAATGAGTCACCATGGCCAACACGCTGGAGTGTCTACTATGCCTCGGGCCCTGTTTCTGCACTTTTTATGTGTATTAAGACATTTAACTCCCCTATTAGGGAGGGACCATTAGTATCTCCATTTCACAGATGAGGACGTGGAGATAGAGAGGGCTTAAGTGACTTGCCAAGGTCACACAGACTGATGTGGAGCAGCTGGGATTTGAACATAGTTCTCTCTGACTTCTTAAGGCCAAAATTCTTATCAGCATATCACGCTGCCTCAGTATTCACTCTGCAAACACTTAATGCCTGGAACACACTGTCTTATAGGTCAGCCAGTAGCCTCAAGTGATGCCTGAGCCCTTGAAATGTGTCAAGTGCCACATGTTGGAATGACAATGTGTTAGATATAGTAGGTTAAATAGAATGGTATATTATTAAAATTCATTTCACCCGTTTTTTTTTTTTTCCTTTACTTTTTTTTTAATGTGGCTGCTATAGACATTCTTAACTTTCATGTGTGGCTGACATTTTATTTCTGCTGGAGAATGCTGGCCTGGAGGATTCCAAGCCTTGTCACAAAGAGGCCACTGACAGTGCAGGGTAGCCATGGGCAGCTGGCACCCCACCAGCCCGAACGGCCTATCTCCCCTTATTGCTAAGAGATAGAACGAGTCAAAACCAACATTTCCCAAAGAGTTTTTTGCAGGATATTAATAGCAAAATCAGTCTCCTAGTAAAATATAGGCTTGGTTATGTTCAGGATTTTATACTACTTCAAACAGATATTCTTTAACTATATTCATAAGTTGTTTCAAGTGTGCCTCGATTTCCTCATGGATGAAATGAGGAAACTTGCTTACTTACTGATCAAATGTTTTAAGTGAGCTTTGCTTTCACATTGCCACACAACTAACGAATCATTTAGAACATAACACGTCCCTACCATATCTAGTTGCTGTGAGGAATAAGCAGATTAATTCATACAAAGTGCTTAGAAGAGTGTCTGACACGGAGGAAAGCTCTCAACAACAATTCCAGGGGTGTGAAACTCATTTTCACGGGAGGCCACTTTAGCCTTGTGGTTGCCTTCAAAGGGCCGAATGTAATTTTAGGACTGTATAAATGCAACTACTCCTTAACAGTTAAGCAAGAGCTCGGCACTGCCTCCAGGTAGAAACAAGGTGCCAAGCCGGATAAAACAAGATGGGGGGCTGGATTCAGCCTGCGGGCCTTGTGTTTGCCACCTGTGTTAGCTGATATTACTGCAGCAGTCTTCATAGTCATCATTGCATTGAGTTGAAGGAGCGGCAGGATGTTGAATGAGGAGATGCAGCAAGGCCTTTGGGGGTCGTGCCCCAGCTTGCAGACCTGAGTCAGCAAACTTAATTCCCCAAGTAGCTGGAGGCACCCACCCCTTAGAAGATAGTGTGATGACCCTTGGACATGCCCCCCACCCACCACAGCCCCTTGAACTACAGTATAGAAGTTTCTCAGTTGGCTTCTTCCCTTCCCTGAGAAGAAGTCCATCAATACTCTCCTCTCCATCCAGTACTATTTCCTGGGATGGCTCTGTCCCCATCACCTGGCCTGCAAACTCGCCAAGATCCCATGTTTTCTAGTTGCCTGATTAAACCAATGTAAACTGGCTTCTTTGGTACAAGACTTCTCAGAGCTCTTAAATTGCTGATGTGCCTGGAAGAGGCCCCAGATGTGAATGCTGCTGAAGTGTTTTTGCAAACCTACATGATTTGTTTTTGGAAATATCTTCTGGGACTAGTGTTCTGTAAACCACTTGCAGGGAAACATTGTTCATAAAGGTTCTGGCCAGCTAAAAAGAAAGCTTAGCAATATAATCTCTTCCTCTACTTCCTTTTGAACGAATTTCAAAAGTACTGAGCCTGGAGCACCACCAGACATGGGCCTGTCTTACACACCCTCCTACCCCTTCTCCTGAGCTTGAAGAGAGTGATGGATTTGGGGACTGGATCTGTTGAGTATCCGGGGATTTGCTCTTGTTTTTAGAACTAGCAAATTGAGGATCCTTTTTTAAAAAATTAAACCTTGGTTGTTTTCATTCATGCTCTTTAAGAATTATAAACACAGAACAGTTTCCCACCCCCACTCAGTACCTTCCCTACCGAGTTTCTGGAGACACATTGTTCTGTATTGTTAGAACATTTATTGGTTTATGGCTGGTTTTGTTTTTCTGTTTTACCTTTCCCCCCAGATTTTGCTTGTTTATCCACCTTGCACTGATGTTTGTCTCTCATGTCCTTCTCTGAAGGCTTCCTTGAGTAGCTTTCTGGACAGTTAGTTAAACAAAGCGTAGATCTTAGATCTAACTAGGACAAAAGGACAGGGAACTGTCTTGGCTTCCACTCCTGTTCCTGTGTATTACTACCCCTCGGAGCCAGTTGAGAGGTGCAAGGGTTTGCATTTCTTTACATCTGATTACATCTCAGTATATGTCTTCTCACTATCAATCCCTTTGAGTTGTTACCTAGATTGAAAGTTCTGTGGGGACAGGAACTGGCCTTTTCTACCTTTAGTTTTTTCCTTCCCTTGCTCCCTCTCCTTCCCTCTTTCCCACCCACCCTACCTTCCTTCCTTCTTCTCTCCTAACTCTCCTTTCCTTTAAAGGTTCCATCTAAAATAAAATTGTTTTGTTTGAGAAACCCTAATGTCAACATACTAACTTATGTAGAGAGGATATTTTGCATGCTACTAGGAAAGCTGTAACACCTACAAATTGTTATCCTGTGAAATATTTCATGGCTCCTCCCCGTGTGTCACACACGGCTCCAGGGGTGTTTTATGTGCTATCTCTTTTCATGGTCACAGTTAGCCTTTAGGGTATTTGCTGTTATTATCTTCCTTTTACAGATGAAGAAACTGAGGCTTAGAGGCAGAGGCAGAAAGGGCAGGTAGAGGCAGAAAAAGCAGGACCATGAGCCAGGGTTGGTCAGCTCCAGTACCAAGGGCAAAACTTAATGCTTCCTCTGCACCTTCCTCCTGGCTGTCAGCCCTGGGTGGAACAGAAATGGGGCTTGCTCCTGTCCTCCCTGTGTTCCTGGGCTGGAGTTGCTCTGCCCACTTAGACCATGAGGTCCCAGGTGGTCCAGCATCTTAGGAAGTTCAGCTAAGTTTTGATAAACCTTATAAAAATAGAGGCCAATAATGAACTTCTCAACTGTTCATGTTAGCACTCAATTTTTCTCAGACCAGCTGCAGCTGGTGGGAAACACTCAATGAGTAACTGTTGAATAAGCTAGGCCTGAATGTTATTTTCTATATGATTCCAGTTATTTAGCAATGTAACATTCATTTTGTTCTCTGGTTGGTATAGCTCAGTGGATTGAGCACGGGCCTACAAACCAAAAGGTTGAAGGTTGATTCCCAGTCAGGGCACATGCCTGTGTTGCAGGCCAGGTCCCCAGTGGGGGCTCATGAGAGGCAACCACGCATTGATATTTCTCTCCCTCTCATTCTCCCTCCCTTCCCCTGTCTCTAAATAAATAAAATCTTTAAAAAAGATATGTAAAAAAATATTCATTTTGTTGCCTGGCAATGTGAAAGTGGAGTTCATTTAAAACATTAACAGTAGGTAAGCAAATGTTAAAATTTTTGACTATGAGATATTTAAATAATATCATCTTAAATTTTTATAATAGTTTTTTAAAGGATTGCTCCAAGTTTTATTCTTGTTTCATTGTTGCTTATTTTGTTCAACTTATCTAATCCAGCGCCGTTCACAAAATAGGTACTCAAGAAGAAATTTTTTAAGTCAATTTATAATTTAGCAAAGGATTTTCCCATATACTTTCTCATTTAATTCTCAAAATAGTGTTAAGATGGAAGCAGGTATTTTTATGCCCAGTTAAGAGGTCAGAGAAGTGGCTTAGGAAAGATCATTTTAGGATATAAACAGCTTCTAGCTTGGAAATTGTTATTGTAAGCCAGAAAATTGTTTTTAATGGTTAGTCACACCCCATAAGTGTTTCCTTTTAGTTCTAACTTACTTTATGACTGCTAAAAATAGGAAAAATTACAATATTTATTGGTTTCTTCCTATGTGGTAGACACTTTAAATGCATGATCTCCAGTTGTTTCTCAAGACAACTCTATGAAATGAGTAATGTTCTTACTCATCTAAGTCGGGGAGAAAGGAGGGTGAGCGAGAGTCCCTTACCAGCCCAAGGCCAAATAGAACTTGAAGCTTGCTCCAATTAGAACAGGAGATCTTAGAACACTGGCTGGGGTGGTATAAGCATCACCACTTCCCCTTCATAGTCATCAAGGCCAAACAGTTGTGAAAGCCAGCATTAACTCACGTTCTTGGAATAAAATGTAACAACTGTAGTGCCTGTGACTTGTCATTGGGAAGCACATGACTGCCAGCTGGAGCTTTTTAACATGCCTTAATTTTGTTTACACGTGCATGCCAGGGTTCAGATTGCAAAATAATGCAAATGTGCATTTGATTTTTGGAGGTCCCTCATGCTATTTTTTTTATTGTTTCATATTTTTAGAGCAGTTTTAGGTTCACAGAAAAATTGAGATGAAGGTACAGAAATTTTTTATATATCTCCTGTCCCCAAATGTGCACAGCCTCCCCCACTATCAAGATAAACCTACATTGCTGCGTGATAACCACCCACAGTCCATAATGTACTTACCATTCCCTCTTGGTTTTGTACATTCTTGTGGGCTTGGGCAAATGTTTAGTGACACGCATCCATCATTGTGGTATCGCACAGAGTATTTTCAGTGCCCTAAAAACCTCTGGATGCTCTCCTCATATATCCCTTCCTAGCCCCAATCCCTGGCAATCACAACTATTTTACCATCTTTATAGTTCTGCCTTTTCCAGAATGTCACCTGATTGGAATCATACAGTAGTATATAGCTTTTTCAGATTGGCTTCTTTTGCTTAGTAATATGCATTTAAGTTTCCTCCAGATCTTTTCATGGCTTGATAGCTCATTTCTTTTTAGTGCTAAATAATATTCCATTGTCAGGGTATATCACAGTTTATTTATTCATTCACCTACTGAAAGACATTGTGGTTGCTTCTAATATTTACCAATTATGAATAAAGCTGCCACAAACATCCACATATAAGTTGTTAGTGAACATAAATTTTCAGCTTCTTTGAGTAAATACCGAGGAGCATAATTGCTGGATTATACATGAAGAGTACATTTAGTTTTATAAGAAACACGTAACCTGTCTTCCAAAGTGGAACCATTTTGCATTCCCGCCAGCAATGAATGAAAGTTCCTCTTGCTCCATATCTTCTTCAGCATTTGTTCTGGATTTTGGATATTCTAATCACTATGTAGTGATATCTCATTGTTTTAATTTGTATTTCCTTGATAACATATGATATGGAGCACATTTTTATATGCTTATTTTCCATCTGTAGATCTTTACTGGCTCAACTTGCTATTTTAAGATATGTACTAGGCCAGGTTGCTCATAAGCTATTTAGTTAAGTAAACAAAATTAATTATTGAGGAATTCTTTAAGAAAAGAACCATGAAAAATGATTTCCTATTTCTGAGTGGCACATTCGAAATTCAAGAAGAGGCATAAACATGATGCAGCCACTGTGGGAAACAATTTGGCAGCTTCTCAAAACATTAAATATAGAGTTACCATATGACCCGCGAGTTCTACTTTTAGGCAGAACTACTCAAGAGAAATGTAAACATGGTGGCACTAAAGCTTGCAAACACATGTTCATAAGAACATTACTCAATTGAGTTGTTGAACCCAAGTGTCCACCCATTGATGAATGGATGAACAAAATGTGATAAAGCTATATAGTAGAATATTATTTGGAAGTAGAAAGTAATGGAGTGCTGATACATGCTACAACATGGATAAACCTTGAAAATGTGCCAAGTGAGAGAAGCCAGACACAGAAAGCCACATATTGTATGACTCCATTTGTATGAAATACCAGAATTGGAAATTCATACACACAAAACTAGCTTGGAGATTGCCAGATGCTGGCAGGGGTGGCAGGTAGGGAATGGCGGGATGGGGAGTGACTGCTAATGGGTACAAGGCTTCTTTTTGGGACAATGAAAATATTCTAAAATGAAATAATGGTGATTATTTCACAACTCCATGAAAGCACTAAAAAAAAAAATGAATTGTGTACTTTAAAAATGTAGATTTTGTAGTATGTAAATTGTATCTCAATAAAAAGTAATAAATGTGTAGAAAAGGAAAATCAAAAAATATACAGCTTCTCATAAGGATGAAAGTTCATAATGTAGCCCATCCTAGGTCATATGGTAACTCTATGTTTAATGTTTTGAGAAGCTGCCAAACTGTTTCCCACAGTGGCTGCATCATGTTTATGCCTCTTCTTGAGGTTCAAATGTGCCACTCAGAAATAGGAAATCATTTTTTATGGTTCTTTTTTTTAAGAAGTTCATTATGTAGCCCACTGCAAATTTGGAACATTAGTCCCAATTTCATTATGCTAAAAAGGTCATAAAAGAAAAATGTGATGACTTTCTTTTTATCCTAACAGTGCATGTCACTTGGTAGAAATCATACTCTGTTCAGAGGCAAGAGAGTTGACTAGATAGATCACAAGTTATAATGTCAGTTCTCAGCGAAAACTGTTTGTGTTTGTAGTCCTAATGAATATATGAATCTTTAAATCTCATACTATTTTTAATGCTAAATTCAAAATTGCTTGCTAAAATGAGTGATGTGATAGAAAATTAGTTGGGCTAATTGGGCCAATAAATCTGATTCTAACTCACTAGGATAAAAGGGCAGATGGGTGAAAGATAAGGAAATGTTATGTGTTAGAAGATGTTTTCTGTTCTGATGAAGTAATTTAATTCCTGAATTTTAATGCCACCGGTCACTTATAAATGAAATGTCTTCCAAGTGTGTTAGAATTTACATGGGTCTGAGAATAGAGCCTTTTCTAACTTTGAGCTATAGAAATTGTAGCCTTTTTAGGGGTTAATGCCTTATTTTTTAAAGTTTTTTATTTTTTTGCTATTGAAATAAGTGTTCTTTGTGTCCAGTTAGGGCTTTAAATCATCCTCTAATTTTGCCATGCCCAAATCCCTCCTGAAGATTCTTGGAGACTACATTTTTTTCCCCTTTAATGGTCAAAAAGAGTGAATTCTGCACAGCATTTCTTGAGTATTTTCCTCATTGTGGTATACTTTCCTCTAAGTAACTGGTAAGTCAGAATATTTACAGGAAACATAAGAGACATATTGTCTTTTTAAAACAGCTTTTTTGAAATATAATTCACATGCCTTAACTATTCATTCAGTTAAACTGTCCAATTCAGTGGGTTTTGGTATATTCACAGACTTGTGTAACCAACATCAGAGTCAATTTTAGGACACTTTTTATCACTTGAAAAAGAAACCCTGTGCCCTTTATCAACTGCCCATGTCCCTACTCCATCCCCATCCCTAAACAACTAATCTACTTTTTGTCCTATAGATTTCCATATTCTGAATGTTTCGTATGATTGCAATCACGTAGTAGGTGGTCTTTTTGACTGGCTTCTTTCACTTTACTGATAGGGTAAAGTTTATCAAAGAGTTTTATACTAAAAAAGTGTCAATTCATCAAGAACATTTAACAATTATAAACGGAGATGCACCTCAGAATAGAGGACAAAAATACATGAAGCAAAAACTGACAGAAAGAGAGAAATTGACAATTAATAATAGTGTTCAGAAACTTCAGTACTCCACATTCAATCATGGCTAGAACAACGATGTAGAACATCAACAAGGAAATGGAAAACTTGAAGAACACTATAATCTAACTACACCAGCAGATATCTGTGGAACACTGTGCCTCGCGGCAGCAGAATACACATTCTTCTGAAGGGCACATGCATATTCTCTAGAATAGATTATATGCTAGGCCATAAAAACCTCAATAAATAAAAAAGGACAGAAGTAATACATGGTATCTTCTCTGACCAAAGTGAAATGAAAATAGAAATCAATAAAAAGCCAGGAAACTAAAAATATGTGAAAAGTAAACGTCACACTTGTAAATAACCAATAGGCCAAAGAAGTCATAAGATACTTTGAGATGAATGAAAATGAATTTATGGGATGCAGGAAAAGCGGTACTTAGAGGAAAATGCATAGTATAGATGCCTCTCTTAGGAAAGAACAAATATTTCAAATCAATAATCTAACCTTCTACCTGAAGACACTGGGAAAAGAAAACTAAACCTAAAGCAAGCAGAAAGAAGAAAATAATAAATATTAGAGCAGAAATGAATGAAATAGAGAATAGAAAAATCAGAGATTTTAAACATTTGAAACTTTACTGATTATAATAAATTATATTAAACTCTTTTTAGTTCATGTCTTTTGTTAACCCCTATATGATTACTTGTCTTATGGTTTGCTGAAGCAATAGGTCAGTCAACATTTGCCACAATAATGTCTGTCGAAGTGGCTGGCCATAAAAACTCCTGCACCATATTCATCTGAAGGATACTTCTCATGAAAGCAACTGATGTTGCCATTCTCATTCACTTAAAAAAAATTTATTGTATTTTTTCCATTACCATTTAGCCCACTTAAACCTTCTGCCCCACAACAATCACCACACTGTTGTCCATGTCCATGAATCCTTTTTCCCTTTTATTCAATCCCTCCACCCACTAACCTCCCTGCCCCATAGCTGTCATCCTGCTCCATCTCTGTCTTGCTTGTTAGTTCAGTTTATTCATTAGTTTCTACATGTGAGTGAAATCATATGGTATTTGTCTTTCTATGACTGGCTTATTTCACTTAGCATAATGTTCTCTAGGTTAATCCATGCTATCACAAAGGGTAAGATTTTCTTCTTATTTATGGCTGACCAGTATTTCATTGTGTAAATGTCCCTTAGTTGTTTTTTCTACTCCTCTACTAATGGACATGTGTGTTACTTCCATACCTTGGCAATTGTAAGTAACATTGCAATGAACTTGGGGGTGCCTATATTCTTTCAAATTAGTGTTTTGGCTACCAAGTTCATTTTACAAGGCCAGCATTATCCTAATTCCAAAACCAGGTAAAGACACTACAAAAGAAAATTATAGGCCAATATCCATGATGAACATAGATGCTAAAAACCTCAGCCAAATATTAGTAAACCAAATATAGCAATCCATCAAAAATATCATATACCATGATCAATTGGGATTTATTTTGGAAATGCAAGGTTGGTACATTTGCAAATCAGTAAGTGTGACTCACCACATAACCAAAATGAAGGATAAAAAACATATGATCCTATCAATAGATGCCGAAAAACATTTGATAAAATCCAGCATCCATTCATGATAAAAATTGTCAGCGAAGTGGGAATAGAGGGGACATACCTAAACATAATAGGCTATATATGACAAATCCACTGCCAGCATCATATCAACAGGCAAAAACTACAGGTGTTCCCCTTAAGATTGGGTTACAAGACAGGGATATCCACATTCACCTCTCCTATTCAATATAGCACTGGAAGTCCTAGCCATAGCAATCAGACAAGAAGAAGAAATTAAAAGCATCTAAATTGAAAAGGAAGAACTCATCCACTTTGTAAGTACTTCAGGACAGCCAGCTTAACTTTCTTTCTCTTATGCTTATTGTCCTTGGAAGTGGTGTAAGACTTCTTCCTTTTCTTAGCACCACCACAAAGTCCCAATACAAGATGAATAGTCGACTCTTTTTGAATGTTGTAGTCAGACAAAGTATATCCATCTTCCAGTTGCTTGCCAGCAAATATCAGTCTTTGCTGATCAGGAGGAATTCCTTCCTCATCTGGGATCTTGGCCTTTACATGTTCTATTAAGGGTTCTACCTCGCAAGAGACGGTCTTCCACATAAGGTTTTTCACAAAAATCTGCATTTTGGTGGTAATTCCACCATAGATGGTGGATCAGGAAGGGTAAACATGCCTGATTATAATAAATTGTATTAAAATATTTACAGGAAACATTAAATAGGGATTATTTATTTTTCACAAAATAAGTGACATATTTTCTTGTGTATTTAAAAACACCTCTTATACACCTGTTGTCAGAAGCTAGCTTTTGTCAAAATGTCTACCAGGCACTCTATTTTTCCTAATTCAAGTTCTATTTGGAAACTGTCATTCAAACCATGAGTCCATTTCAATTCCCAGATTTTCAGAAATCTTGCCTAATAGGGCACTGGCTAGGGTGTGTAGCAAACCCATGCCTGATTACTTGTGCCACCACTTCCTGCTATGTGACTTTGAATAAGTTGCTTGGTCTCTTTGAGACTTATTTCCCTGCTCTGTAAAACAGCAGTTAATTTTCTCAGTCTGAGAGGAATTGTGAGAGAATATACACAAAAGAACCTAGTTCAATGTCTGACACATATCAAGTGCTTGATTAGTATCTATTCTATAATCATTTGATAATTTAAAATGGAATGACAACCTAATTAGCCATAGGGCATGAATATACATATATGAATATGCCTGAAAGAAAAGAGTTGGCAAAGGAAGTAATTAATGTTGAATCCTATGTACCAGGCTTTGGTCTAGTCACATTATCTGTAGCTGGACTACATATAGCTTGTTTAACAGTTTGGACTGATTTTACTGTTTTAACAACAGCTAAAATACTCAATTTGGACAAAATATACATCCTGGCCTAAATTGATTATTTTAACAATAGGTTTTAAAGGTCAAATATTTGCGCCCTTGAAAGACAAAACCACTTATAGTTTAACTTTTTGTTGTCATTGTGTATGTTTAGTGGTGTAATAAATTTTATCCCTTATGTCTTAGGTAAGCACACTTCTTAGTTGTACAATTCTGTTGACTATTTTAGACTACTAGCTAGTGGCATTTGAAGGGGTTCAGAACAGGCACCCCCAGAATGTGCCCCTTTGACACTTGAATGATTTTGAACATGGAGGCTCACAAGAAACTTTACCTCTCCCTTAAAGAATCTAAATTAAGGTCCTTGCATATCTTAGAGTTATCACCAGAAATGACTTTTATGATCTATGTATACGGCAGAGCAAACACCTAATTAATACGTGCTCTTCTTATTGTCTTATGTCTTATGAATGACTTTTCTCCCATCTGAAGTCCCAAGACTCTTGACCTCATTTTTAGCTAAGAATGTCATGTATATCTCATTTTATCTTTCTGTATCTGAACTCCTCACGTATGTGTGGGTCTCTATCTCATGTATGTGTTCCCATATATATGTTTGTAAGTGAATTTGCCTATTTTCTCTTCTTAATATGTTTCATGTTGATTCAATTATTAGATCAGGCAAAGAACCTAGAGGGGTAAAAAGAAATTTCTTCCTCCCCCCACACATTAAAACTTTAAAGCACATTTATAAACTGATAGGCAAGATTAAATTATATTATTACTCAAAGCATATTTTGGCAGGCACTTTATGCTTACTCTGTTTATTGTGTGACTGGTGGCTTTGAAATGGAATATGCTCACTAGTAATACAAGCTTCAAGCCAAGTTTGAGGTTAGCACCTCTCAAAGCATTAACTTGAATATGAATCACCTGGAGATCTTGTTAAGCTGTAGATTTTGATTCATCAGGTCTGGAGTGGTGCCAAAAGTCTTCATTTCTAACAAGTTTCCAAGGGTTGCCAATGCTCTTGTTCAAGGACCACACTTTGAGCTGCAAGATTGTACAGAACTCTGGAGGGCTAGGCAAGAGTTGGAAATGAGTAGAGCTAGCCAGTTGTTGTATATCATGGTCCCAGCTATCAGTTCATACTCTCTGAGTTTGATTACTGCCGTAACTGAGTGCTGAAATAAGTTAATGACAAAATTCAAAGGCATTGAATAGCAGTAATTCTGTTCTTAAGTTTTGCGTATTTTAATGATTAAGTATAGTGATAAAAAAATACCATCCCTACCTTGTCATGCATTTTCTGTAGTTCCTTTGTATTGTCCATTAGCCTGCCCACCTCTCCAACCTCTTTATACTGTGTCTCATTGAATGTGGAAAGTGGTGAACGTGAAGCATCTCCATTTCTGTTCTCTAGAGCTCTTAGCTGTCATTGGCCCTGACTATATCTGTGGCAAAGAACGATGAATAGAAACTGCTTAAGTCTCAGCAAGACTTTTGTTATTACATGAAAACAATCATTTGTGATTATTTTCCTTAAACTCAGACCTGATTTTTTTAATACCCTAAGTGAGCATTTACGGGAACTTCCACGGAAGCTAATTTGAAGTCCTTAGTCATTTAGATAAGAGTGCAGATTGAAGTTCACCTTTAGAGTCCATAGTGTGTAGAGCTTGATTTTGTATGTAAGTTGACTTCACAAACATCATTTTAGAATGTGTCTAATTCAGTTCTTAATACAAAATAGATAAGGCCTGAAGTACAATGCATGCCATTTGATTTGTTACAGAACACAAAAATAGTTACAGTGAAGACAAGAGGAGAAAGAGAACCAGGACATCGGGGGAAAGAAGTAGCCTGGCTGATGATGTGGCAATATTCAAAAACAGCTTAGCCACAAAGGCGCTTTCTGCCCAAGCTAACAGGACAGACAACACAAGAGAAAGAACACACAGAAGAACAAAACGTTTTTTATCCCAGCCACGGTTTGTAGAAGTGATGGTGGTAGCAGACCGACAAATGGTTTCATACCATGGAGCAAACCTTCAACATTATATTTTAACTTTAATGTCAATTGTAAGTACATTCAAAAGAAGGTGCTTTATGAGAGTCCTAAATATGCCACTGGGGAATGGGTTTCCATGCAGTGCTTTGGAAGATCATTCAGGGCTGGCATTTCAACAATTCAGGCAAGTGACTGAAAGAATGTAAGATTATTCATTGGTTGCCATTTTATGATGACAATAATGGTTAGCAATATTGAGTCTTTATTCTGTGTTAGACAATGTGCTTCTTACTTAAAAGGAATCATTTTTAATTCTCCAGGCAATTTTACTAGGTAGGATTGCCACACCGATTTTATAGATAAGAAAACAGAGCCTCAGAGGACTTGGGTCACTTGCCAATGGTTGTGTGAAAGCTTGGAGACTAATGTGACCTTTAGGTTGTCCAGTCACCAAAACCAGTGCCCTTTGTCTGACATGTGAACTTGCACGGCCAGGTATGCGTCTCCATTAAGACTTTTGGATGCTGGTTGTGAGTCAGAGTCACCTGTGGAGCTTTTTAAGTGAAGCTGCCTGCCTCCAGCCTCTTCCCTAGGATTCTATTTAGTCCTGGGGTGAGATCTAGAAATTTCTCACTATATTTTTTCTAGTCCCATTTTGAACTGAAAAAGCAATATATTTGCATGATTTAAAAAATCAAACATAACAAAAGACCATCAATGAAAAATAAGTGTCCTTCCCTACCTATGCTCTCAGGCTCCTTCCCAGAGGCAACCACTATTAAGTTCTTTTGCAAATGTTTCTAAACAGCTCTGCACAATACAGATATAATGTAAACAACATATATAATTTTAAATTTTCTAATAGCCACGTGAAGTAAAACAAATAGGTAAGGTTAATTTTAATAATGCTTTTTATTCATTCTAAGCCTTCAAAATCCAGGATGTTTTATACTCACAGCACATCTCAGTTTGGACTAGCCACATTTCAAGTGCTCAGTGACCAAGTGGACAGCACAGCTCTGGACATTTCTTAAGCATATATGCGTGCACATACAACTTTTTTTTTTTTTTTCAAACAGAAATGGAGCTTTGTCCTAGACTCTTTTATATGTTGCTTTTTTCTTGAAATATTGAAGATTGTTTTCTATAACAGTCTCTATGATCTTGCCCTCATTCATTTTAAGCCTCAGCTTAAGATTCCTTTTAATGCATTGACCCTAATTTATTTGAACAGGAATCTACTATTAATACATTCCACATATGAATGTGAAAAGCAGCCATGTTTGGGAACATTGCTTTAGAGTTTCCAAAGTCTGTGGTTCTCCTTGTCTTTCCCCTTACTGCTGTGAACCAGTCCCTCACGTTTCCCATTCCACACCCCAACCTGCCTCCCCTCCACCATCCAGTTACCCACCTTCTCCACACTTAGGCCCATGTACCCTAGCCCTCACCTGTCCTGGACCAGAGTAAGAAAAACCTAATTAGACCTTGCACAGACTCAGCTCCATTTTCCTTTATTTTCTTTTTTAAGATTTATTTTTAGAGAGAGGGGAAGGGAGTGAGAAAGAGAGGGAGAGAAATATCAATGTGAGAGAGAAACACTGATCGGTTGCCTCTCATATGCACCCAACCAGGGATCAAACCTGCAAACCAGGCATGTGCTCTGACTGGGAATGGGACCGGCAACTTTTCACTTTGCGGGATGACACCCAACCAGTTGAGCCAGACCCATCAGTGCTCAACTCCATCTTCAACCCATAAATCCAGACCTACCCTAAGAATTTCAATTGCAAGCATATTACTTTGGGTCAGACTGATGGAAGTTGAGAATTTCAGCTCAGCTACTCACCACTGTCTATAGTCTTGGATGAGTTACTTAATTTCTCTGAGCCTTAGTTTCCTCATTTCTTGAGCAGAGTTTAAAATAATACCTAGCCCAGAGTTTTGCTATGAGACTAACTACAAATGTCTATTCAGTTTTCAGCAAGATTTAGTCCACAGTAAGTATTCAATGAATGTTAGGTCTCATAATTAACAATAATGATGAAAAACTAGGTTACCAAGTCATGGAGAACAGAAATGGGTGATAAACATGAAGAACAGCAGTATTAGCAAAGATGTGGTCAAGTGAGATTTCATAATTTGACAATCCAGGACATCATCTGGGATGAAGGAGCTTGATAAGCATGTGACCTCCCCTTTGTTAACATTTTTTTTTAAATGCTAATATTTGGTATTCAGGAATAAAGACTCCTATATTGGGTTGGAGCTTAGATGGAATAACAAAATTGTCATCAAACTCTTTGACTCTTTGCACTATTTAACACCTGCTGTGTGTACAATGGCACCACTCTAGATGTTAAACCTTATTCTTTGTATGTATATTGGGATAATTCTCATAGAGATGTACCATATACAAAGTGAATCAATCCAATAGAATTTATATTTTTAAAAAATTAATGTCCAGTATTTGGCATAGAGAACTGTTGAGTTGCATAACCATGCAATTTCCAAAGAAAGTGCCTTGAAATTTAAATTTGTTAGAATTTTTATTATTTAAAACTTCCATCTGTGGACAATTTTACAAAGAGACTTTTAATGTTTATTGAATGAAAATTAAAGACTCAAAAATGCATGTTTGTTGCATGAATTGTAAAAAGAGGTGGAGCCCCACATAAGAAGTAAATTGCTTATTGCTTACACAGAGTTCACAATTAACTTTGAAAAATTTATCTCGGTTGCAGGTAGCCTCTATCTATAAAGACCCCAGTATTGGAAATTTAATTAATATTGTTGTTGTGAACTTAGTTATGATTCATAATGAACAGGTAATAAAGTTTTTTTCTTCTTTCTTCTATCTGTATCCAAAATGGCATATCTAATTGGTACAATGAACCAACCATAATTTTTTTCTGTATTTAGGAAGGACCTTCCATATCTTTTAATGCCCAGACAACATTAAGGAAGTTTTGCGAGTGGCAGCATTCGAAGAACAATCTAGGTGGAATCCACCATGATACTGCTGTTCTTATAACAAGGTATGAATTTCTCATTCTTCACATCTCTGTTTCCAGTCAAGTTGTTGGGATAAGGTTGTATATTGCTGGTAGCCAGCTCCCACTGCAAGGTTTTTCAATCTCAGAACTATTGACATTTGGGAGCAGATAACTCTCTGTTGTGCAGCTATCTTGTGCATTACAGGATGTCTATAGCAGCACCAGGGTCTCTGCCCATCACTTAACAGTAACAGTGTGACACTGTGCCTTCCTCTCAGTTGTGACAACCAACAGTGTGGTCAGACGACATAGGTTGCCAAACGCCCTCTGACAGTGAAAGTGTCAGGCAGGCCTGAAGGAAAATGACCTTACAGAGGGCCAACAAGTGGCTCTTCAGACTGAGCCAGTTGTTACCAGGCAAGATACAGTCCCAGTAATGCCAACTTGTGTGATTTTTATAAGAAGTTGGAGATGTGGATTTTTCTTAAAAGTGAACTTTCCCAATTTTAAAGTGGTAGCTCCTACTTCAAAAATATTAAAAAAGTTGTGCGGGACACCAAAGAAGTCTGCTGGCCTAGGGTGCTGCCCACCACTCTCCTCGGACATGGGCACAGGCACACCCTTGTAAACATAAAGGAGACCATGTCTGTCAGGGATCTTTGTTAAGAAAACACAATCACTTCCTTCAATGGATGAGGAAAACTCCTGGTCAGAGAGGTTTCTGCTTGTTCTGTGGCCATTGCTGAGGCAGAAGACCTTTCAATGTAGTTTTTTGTCCTTAAATCAGTGATTTCCAAACTGTTGTTGAGTTGAGTTTCATAACCCTGACCTTGTTAGTTTGCTTTTTGTTGCCCCCTCCCTAACGTGGGTGCCATTGTGAATTCCTAGAAGACTCTAACGTGTTTACTTGTATTGACGTCTCCTCTTTGGTGTCATCAAGGCCCTAAGTCTGCTTTGTTTTCAGACAGGATATCTGCAGAGCTCATGACAAATGTGATACCTTAGGTGAGTCTGCCGTGTGTCTCCTCTCTGGCTACATGTTTTTATTCTAGCCACAACTGCTTTTTCAAGTAAATCCTTGTTCTTTTCCTCCCAATAGGCCTTGCTGAACTGGGATCCCTGTGTGATCCTCCTAGAAGCTGTTCTATTAACGAAGATAATGGATTGAGCACTGCTTTTACAATAGCCCATGAACTGGGCCATCTGTATGTTTCCTTTCCATATTTTCGTTGAATTCGGAGTGACCTAAAACTTTTCTTCCTTCACAACAGTGAACCTTCCCTTGGCTTTAGAGGGTGGGAGACACTTCTTGAGTGTTTTGAGTCATAGAGTTTGCAGGATTGAAGACCTTGGAACCTAGCTGGGAGAAATAAGCTTGATTTCAGAAGGCTGAGTAAATGCAGTGCACCCTCTTTGGCCATAGCTCATGAGGCTCTTTGGTTAAACTACACACATTTTCTATGAAAAGTCTAATATTCTCCTTTCCTCCTGGCAGTTGGAGGAAGTGGGCCTTTCCAAACCGTCCACTGAAGTCAAAGGAATGTCAGCTAGGAGAATTTTATGACTTGGCATTTTTGTCTAGGAGGGTTCCCATTATTGCCCACGCTCACAAGATTTTTGCAAATCCAGATCATTCCTGGTTCTAGTTATATAAGTCTATATAATTTAGATAGTTAGCCTTAGGAACACTGAAATCTCTCATGGAAGAGAACGAACAAAGATGGAGCAAAGAAAACATTTACTAATTGTGGTCACTAAGTGGTCATTATGAAACTTACTTTCCCTTATTCTTCTTTTAGAGACAGACCATGGCTAGAACATGTGGCAAAAGAGTGTAAATTTGCTAGAAATTATTCTGATATTTGAGATGCATTATTTTCTTTCTAGAATAATTAAATTACTTATATCTTTATGAAATAATTTTCTCAGATGTCACTAAGATAGTCATATATCAATTTTTAGGTCATATGTTAACTTTATAACTACAATCATCTACTGAGCACACTTTTTCATTCACCAGTCTTGTGAGAGCACCTATGTGCAGTGTGCCATGCTCAGGTGCACATACAGAGGTACCGCCAATTCAGTTCAACAAATAATGAATATATTTAAAAACTAGTACCTTTCAAGTATATGTTAAGTGTATACCCCTCTTCTTTTCTCTAAAGGAAGTGTTATCAAACACCCAATATTTGTGGCACAAAAAAGGCTTGGCTTTCCATCAAATATTGGTGGTGGGCCAGGATCCTATTAGCTTTCTCTCTGTCCTTTTGGTTTCTGAAATGCTATCATGAAACTCAAAGATTTCTTGGAACTGAGTTTGAAAACTACTAATCCCACCATTGTTTCCCAAAGTACAACAGCTTTAGCACTACTTCTGAAAGAATGGTCTGTGAAAACAAGAAATGGAGTTTTGTAGTCGTGATTTTTAAAATTTTCCAACTACACTTTACATTCAGTATTATTCTGTATTAGCTTTAGGTGTATAGCAAAGTGGTTAAAAAATCATGCAATTTACAGAGTGGTCCCTCGCTGCTTTCGAGCACCCACCTGGCCCTATACATGTGTATCACAATATTATTGAATATACTCTCTATGCTGTAATCTACATCTCTGCGACTATTCTGTAACTACCAATTTGTACTTCTTAATCCCTTCACCTTTTCTCCCCAGCCCTCCAACTCCCCTCCCCTCTGATAGCTGTCAGTATATTCTCTGAACCTATGAGTCCTTTTCTATTTTCTTAATTAGTGTATTTTGTTCATTAGATTCCACACATGGGTGAAATCATATCGTATTTGTCCTTCTCTGTCTGACTTATTATTTACTTCACTGAGCGTAATACCCTGTAGACCCATCCATGCTATCATGCAAAAAATAAAAGTTTTGTAGTCAAGTGATTTTTAAATTTTTTAAAATTTATTGGGGTGACATTAGTTAAAAAATTACATAGATTTCAAGTGTACAATTCTGTAATACACCATCTGTATATTGTATTATGGTGCTGTGTGTTCACTACTCAAAGTCAAGTCTCCATCCATCACCATTTATCTCCCCTTTACCCTCTTACACCTGCCCCATTCCCCTTTCCTTCTGGTAATCGCCACACTGTTACCTGTGTCTGTGAGGTTTTTTTCTTAATTCCTTCCTTCCCTCTGACAGTTGTCAGTCTATTCTCTGCATCTGTGAGTCAGTTTCTATTTTGTTTGTTTATTTTGTTCATTAGATTCCACATATAAATGAAATCATTCGTTATTTGTCTCTCTCTGACTGGCTTATTTCACTTAGCATGATGCTGTCCAAGTTGCTTCTCAGCCTTTTGGCTAATATCAAGTGTAGGATCCATTTTTATCAGTTTAACAGTAAAGTGGTTTTTAAAAAATGTATTTGTGGTCTACCCCTGGTTGGAGTCACAAGGCTAAATGGTGTAAAGTGAAGGCTCTGACAACTTCTGTATTAAATTGTTGGTTTTGTGTGACTCAGTTTTCCCAAACTTATTTTAACAGAATCTTTTAGGGATTTTTGCTTGTTTTGCATAAAATTTAGTAAATTCCTTTAGAACTTTAAATAGGAGGATAGATTTGACCAGGAAGAATAGGTTGCATTTCATCAGGGCAGCTATTCCTTTTCTAGGAAATAGAATTAGAAAAGTTACAGAGATAGGAATATATTCAAAGGGCACATAATTTTTATTAACATTTCTTCCTAACATGGCTAAGAAAAGTATACCATTTAAATAAATATAATTAATTTTCTATTAATTTATTTCTAATAAGAGCTTGTAAACTTCTTTAGGCAGCCAGCTTATAAAGTTGACATTTTGAAGAAAGTGAGAATATTAACTAGCAAAAACTAAATATTTTCAGCTGTAGAGAAACCTAAGTGCATAGTTAACAAACATCTTCCTAACACAAAATCCATGTTGTTGGCATTGTTTTAGGAGCTTTCACTTATATTATCTCTCTTAATCTTCATTATCCCCACAGGTAGGTATTATTGTTCCTCTGTGTTTGACTTAGCGAGATTAGACTGGGCTCCCAGCTCCAGGACAGACATCAGCTGAGAGCCAGACACCCAAGTTCTGGACTGAATTTTTCCACATTCTGCTTGACTTGAGGAAAATGTATGCTGCTTCCCTACCTGTGAACTAGGATAATACATATATTATCTCAGTTGTGTCAGGAATTGGAGTATGAAATAGTTAATGAACGATGTGTTGTTATTTAAGCAAAAAGTGTATTCCTAACACATTAAGAATTACCTTTGTTTTAGTGCTTAGTCTCATATAGTTAGTGTTGCTCACATTTAAGGAAGTGAAAGTCCACAGATTTTCTAATAAATCTTTTAAAAATTACCTGCTAAGTTGTTCCAGTCATGACTTTCTGATAATAAAAAACCCAACAGTTATTGAAAGAAAAAAAACAGTTGATCTTGTATCTGTTGAGCATTATTGGCTGCTTCAAAAACAGCTCCTGCCTTCTCACACAGCTTCATAAACACAGAGTCTAAGAGGAAGAATTTCGGAGGTCAGTTGTCTCTGCTGGATTTAGAAACCTTTTCACAGTATTTCTGACAATTCCACAACTGTCCAACAGCAGGAAATATAATTCCTATATATTCCAAAGCAAGAGGTTTTAGAATCAGACTGAAGTGGATTCCAATCCCAGCTTACCCACCTTAGTGCTGATGACCTCAATCAGTAATTACATCTCAGTGTCCTTAGGTGTAAAATGTAGATAGTAATCATATTAGTCATTAGGTCAAACAGCTAATTAAATGGATAAAGCATCTGACACATTTAACACACTACCCAGTGTGTTATGAATGCAATAAAAGTTTTATTGTTGTTTCAGAAGTGCTTAATGTATATTATCTAGCTTATGCTATAAGCAAATGTACCTGACATTTGAATGAAAGGAATTTTTTTTTACATGATGAAAGGCACTGGATTTTGTCAAGTCCTTGTGAGGATGGGGGGTAAACATCAGCCCCCTTGCACTACAGAGAAACAGCTAAACTAAGATTTGGGTGCTGTGCTTGTTGGGTTTGTTGATATAGGCAGGGTACTGACTCAGCAGCTGGGAACTAGAAACCTGGGCAGGCATGGTTTTAAGAAAATGCTGACTCATAAGCCATAAGAACTACTTTTAAGTTTAACTGAGACAATTTGAGTTTTTCCACCTCAGAATTTCCATCAGGCAATTATTCCATCTGTCCATTATTGTGGGGTCCAAATTTTTTAAAGAAAAAGAAAATCAAACACAAGAAAAATCAATGGACTGGACTTCACAGGCTTTTATTCAGGTTTACCTTCATATGAAACAAGTCTACACACTTCTGACTCACTTATTTCCATATTTTAAGATGAACTGGTGAAGGAAATTCCTCCCTACATGTCAATTAATCATATACATCAAATTTGTGATTGGGGAAAGTCATCCAGAGAGGACAGCCCCTCTGAGCTGCTTAGCCAGTGGATAAACACTAAAGCTGATAATGACATGAAAATCATACAGTTGATGTTTCTGGACTGACAAATACTTCCTATCATTTTTCCCTACTTTGTCTGGCAAGTATGTGTTAATCCCGTGGTCAAGTTCTTTCCTAGGCCCAAGAGGAGGACATTGGTACTTCATCACAGCCTTCTGGGGTGGTGGGGTGGTGGGGAGGGACAGGGGCAGAGGAGAGAAAACCTGGGTTAATTTAAAACTCATTTTATGCCCAACTTTTCAGGAAGCCAGTATCAATCAATTGATACTGGCATGAAGCAAGAAACTATTTGCCATCTTTGAGTTAAGCCAATTGAAGAGGCCTGTCTGTGGTTTCCATGTTTGTAGCCTTCCTCAATTGTTTTATTGTGCATGAACTTCACACACCTTTATAATGATGTACCTACAGGGTTATGTCCTTTGTCAACCTGATCTGAAATGGAGGAGATGCCAAGACCCACAGTGAGCCTCTTATTAGGAAGCTTTGGCTGCAAATTTTGACATTTGACTGACTCTTTATATTCACAATGTTACCATAACCTGCCGAATCTTGCCTCTATAAATTGGCCTTTAACCACTTATTAGGAACTCCGACTACTGTATTCTAGCACCAACTACAGAACATTCAAAGCTTCTGCAATTCTAGAAAGTACACTTAAGCCACATAATGGCTCAATCCACATTTTTTATACATTATAGACACTGCATATTAAATTGAGTGAGAATTATATTTTATCATCACTGCATCTGTAATTGTCTAGTTTTGTTCTGCTTACCAGGATTTGGGTTTTTATCCACAATGCAGTAGTCAGTTTAAAAATTTTTTTAGACATGTACATTCTTGAAAGCAATTATAACAGCTCAATCTCTTTGTGTTTATTGACAGTCTCATCCTTGTCTTGTTGGCCTTAGGTTTAATATGCCTCATGATGACAGCAATAAGTGCAAAGAAGAAGGAGTAAAGAGTCCCCAGCAAGTCATGGCTCCAACATTGAACTTCCACACCAAACCCTGGATATGGTCAAAGTGTAGTCGAAAATATGTCACTGAATTTTTAGAGTAAGACTTGAACTTTGTTTTAGCACGAACTTCTGGTGTGTGGCCTCCATGTAGTAACCTAATTGTGGGAAAGAAAATGTAGAGTCAAGCATTCTTTTTGCATTGTTATTTTTGTTGACTGACATTCCTTGAAGGAGGGGAAAAAATACTCTCTGCCATCTGTGCAGTTTATGCCCTGGCTGCAGTTTAGAAGATTACAGACTGAGCTAAAAAGAAGGTTGGGAGCTTACAGAAAATGTGTAAATGTTGCTTTATTTCTGGTAAAGATAGGAAATCTAGATGTTTGGATGTTGGGAGAGGGACCATGAATGTGATTACATTATGAGGGAAAGCCACAATATTTATGTGCTTTAACTTAGTAATTTTGGCTTGGAAAGGGGTAGGATAGTGAGACAATCCCAAAGAAGATTATCTGGGTGGACGAAAATTGCAGCAGCCCTCCTTGTTGTTGAATGGAGGACATTCTCTCTCGCGAGCTCTCTCTCCCCCCTCCCCCTTTTCTTTCTGTCTTCCTCTCCCTCCCTCCCTCCCTTCCCCCTCTCTCTCTTACACACACATACATACCTTCTCTCCTTCTCTCTTTTCTTGTTTTATTTTTTAAGCTTCCTGCCAGGCTGCTCAAAGATCCCATTACATTATACAATATTCCTGTGTCACAGATTTATTGCTTTTCTCTCCCAGAAGTACAAAAGGTTAAGTGATTGTCCTAAGGTCACTGGGTGTATATTTTTGCAACCACAGGGAAGAGGGGGTTTTATTAATCAGAACTCACTGGGTGTGAATTTCATCCAGAAGTGTTTGTAGAAACCTCAGAAGAACTGGAGGGCTGTTGTTTTTCCTCTTTAATCAGATGATAGGTGTTTCTTGCCATAGTTGATTAATTCACTCATCTAGTCAGCAAACATTTACTAAACATCTGTTGTTACAGAAGATGAAAAGACACTATCTTTGCCCCTAAGAAGCTTACAGCCTATTGGAGAAGATGGTAAAAAAGAAATAAATATATAAAAAGATAATTGCCTTGAAATGTAATAAAAGCTGTAAGAGGTACACTTTTCCTACTGTGTTGTATACATAGCCAATCAGTATACAAACATTAACTATACACAACATCACTTCAGCTCCTAGACTTAACCTTGGATGAAAAAAGTAAAACAAATATAAAGAACTGTCCTCTGTACCATTACAATGGCGGATGACGTTCCCTTTCATCTGGAGGTGTCAAGTCACGTGTCACCCATGGCTCTCATCATCTCTACTTTTTGCTTTCCATAGCATTGGTTACGGCGAGTGTTTGCTTAACAAACCTGAATCCAGATACTACCATTTGCCTTCCCAACTGCCAGGCCTCCTTTACAACGTGAATAAACAATGTGAATTGATTTTTGGACCAGGTTCTCAGGTGTGCCCATTTATGGTAAGTGTTTGGAGGTTAATTCTGGACCTCTTTTTATTCATAGTTTTCCATTAGATTTTCACTGTAACATAAACCACTCATGGAAAAGTTAAGAATGGTCCATTGACTCTTAAGGATAATACTAACAGTGATGGTGATAAGCAGTCACAGTACTCAGTGTTGGATGGTGCTTTGCTGGCACTTTCTCATTTCACTCTCAGGACAGTCCAACAGATAGATGCTGTTACTGTTTTCTTCACACTGCGGGGAACGTGATGCTCAGAGAGGGCACATTGCAGAGCTGTAATAGCAGACTTCAGCCCTTTTTTCTCCTTGTCTCCTTTCATGACCATTGACCTGTCTAAGTGACCTTTATTATAGGGACTCTTCTAGATGTAGTAAAAGTAATTCATGGGATAAACCTGTTTCCCTAGATTAGCTCGTCAAACCTATGTCCTGTGGCCACCTGAGGCTTCAAGTCATTTCTGGTGGTAGCTCAGCTGGTGGGTGTGTGATACTTTGATGTATGTGTTGTGGACATTTGGACCAATGATATGATCTAGTGGTTATCAGATTTCAAATGTGCAGAACTGTGCTTTTTTGGAGTGCCTCATTCTACCTCTTTGGGTATATGTGTTTGTTTGTTTTGCTGAAAGAAATTTCAGAGATGGCATGGTGAATTGAGAAGTACAGTGATTCCATGAAAGTAACAAAATATTTTAACTAAAATTTATTCATGATTATACTTATTTCTGTGTTATTCATTACAGGGAACATTAGGAGTAATCCAAGTGCCATACAATAAAATGGTTCAGCAAATTATGGTGTCTCCATTTAGTAGAATCCTATACAATAATTAAAAATTAACACTTAGGAACATGTTCCTGATTTTTTTAAATTAACAGAGTAAATAATTATTTTGTAGAGTATGTTCTCAACTGTGAAAGGCAAGAAACTAGGAAAACCTGGGTAGTTTGAGGCTTTTCCATTTAAAAAAATAAATTATTAGAACTTTCTGATTTTTTCTATTATGAGCATGGTTTAGTTTAATAATCAGGAAGAAGTCCTTAAAATATATGCTCTGAAATAGAGCTAAGTATATCAATTTGTATAAAACTAAAAAATGCTGTGTGTGTGTGTGTGTGTGTGTGTGTGAGTAATGAGTGTAAGCAAGTTACAAGGCCTATCAGTATATTCTGAAATGCTGAATAATATTGTTTGCTTAAAGTTGAAATGTATGTTATTGTTTGATACTTACATATTTGTCATAGAGCAATGGGAATAACAGGATGGCCACCCTTCAGGACAGTGTCATCTGTGGGAGAAGGGAAAGGGGTTTGGGATTAAGGAAGAATATACTGGGCCTTCCCCTGGGCCTGGGGAGCTTTCTTTCTTTAGTTAGGTGGTAGGTTCATGCTTATCCATTATATTGCTATTTGTGCTTGTATGCCTGAAATATTTCACAATATTTTGTCCCTTCTTTCCTCTGATAACCCCTAAGACCCTAGTAAACAGTTATTTTATGACCATGGTAGTATACGGAATACCAAAAGGAAACACTAGTTTTGTCGTCACGCCAAACCAAAACTCAAATCACAGCTAATCACAGCATAACTCTGAACCTAATCTCCAGTCACAGCTCCTCACAGACCTAAGCTCTCATCACACAGCTCCAGTGTGCGAGTGCACATGCTCCTTCATCTCTTCCCCAGAGTCCTCATCAGCAGCCGGGGGAGGGGTTGCTGAAGAAGACGCCACTATGTGATGCATAAAAGCCCCTTTTTTACACCATTTCAAATCCTACCAGGCATACGAGTGTGCCTCATTTACTGCTGTCTCTAGCTCTTGTAATACTTTATCACTTATCATACCAGGAAATAAAATTCCTTTCCAATCTATACCACATCATTGGCAAAACATTAATTGAAAGTAATCCTTGATTTGTTTGATATCATCTAACCATGTTGTCACTGAATTGTCATCTCACCGAAATGAGCAGATGCAGTGTCGACGACTCTGGTGCAATAACGGGGACGGAGGGGATGGAGCGAGCAAAGGCTGCCGGACACAGCACACACCCTGGGCTGATGGGACCGAGTGTGAGTCTGGAAAGGCAAGTAACGACCTAACCTTTCCTTCTCTTTTGGACCAGAAATGGGCAAGATTTTAGCTGTGGGCTCAGTCCCCACTATTTAGAATGTAAATAAATGCAGTGTTTTAGCATGCATAATACTTTTTTGAGGCAAGGGGTTCAGTTTTGCTATTGAAAATTGTGAAAACATTATTGTGTACTATTGATGTGATAGACGTGGCTATCATTATTGCCTCCATTTTAAGACATACTTTTTCTCATTTTCACATTTTCGAAATTCCAATGCGCATTTTAATTTATGGCTGCATTTAATGCGAGGTAGCATTTTTCTTCTTTCTGTCTTTTTTGGGGGTGGCAGTGGAAGTCTATTATTAAATGATGAAACATCTTAACATCAAAGAAATCCAGAAATACAGTAAACTTACTGTGTTCACTACTAGCTTTTCCCAACCTTTGTACCTTTAAGAAGTGATGATGTCATCTGGGATGTATCCAAGTCCAAATTCTCATTTGGTTATCTTGGTTTCCACTTACTTGTTACTAACCAAACAAAATCCACTACTTGCATAGCCCAGTGATAAATGACAATGTCCCAGGCACCTGGAGTACGATCAATGTAACCTGCTTCATCTCATGTCCATCTTAAAAAAACAACAACAAGGTACTAGGGGGAAAACATCATCATCACTCAAAAATTTGGTGAGAAAATATTTTAGACACAAACCCTGATCTTTTTTAAATCCATATGAAAAATGGCATTCTGTCACTGAACAACAATGTAATCCTTAGACTATATTCTGAGCCTTTTGTCTTCCTTCCATATATTTTTCCTCTCTTCTCTCTTCTTCCCATTGTCTACTTTGCTGACTTTTAATATTTCATTCTCACCTCACTTTTTTCCCCTACTTTACCTTGTAGAATCAATGGCACCAGAACATTTCCATGGAAGGAGTACTAAAGAAGTGGCAGGACTTAATTCTTTTTAACTCAATTTTATACCTAGGGAACAGAAAAAATTAGTGACTTGCCCAAGATCATACAGTTCTTTCAGGGCAGAGCCCCCGACACCTAAACCCCTTCCCTCCCTAATTCCCTTTTCTGTTTGTTCTGAAGAAGCTGAAGTGTACTGTCATGGCTATAACTGAGCTCCTTCAGTTTCCAGTGGTCAAATAGGGGGACTAGTGGTTTCTTCACTCATCTCTCATCTCTTATGGAATAAAGTTACATGAGCTGGAGGTCATGAAAGGTATTTGAAAAACACAAAGTTCAATACAAAAATAAAAAGTTACAATGAAGATGATTTTATACTTGATTTGGTGACTACACCACCTCAAGTTATCATTTCTTAATGGCTAGGACCTCAGTAATTAAGTATACACCTTTCCCCAATAACAACCTCACCAAAAACTATATACAGCCATAGGTATAACAACCTTTGTACCTTTCATTAGCTTAAAAAGAAATGCATCCCCTTGGTCATAGCAAATCTTTAACTTTTGGGTGGACATTTAACTCAGTATGTTGATGGCTGAAGATCATAGCTTTGAGTGGAAATATGTTTCTTAGATTTCCATGGCAGCCGTTAAGAATTCACTTGTTGTTATGAGATGAAGTGGCCTCAGAGTCCTTCTCAACACAGTGACCCAGACAGCTGCTACCAGTTGAGGGAGATGATAGTAAATGTGATACTCATTTGATGATTTGGTCAGTTGGCTGCTAGAGTGCCAGCCAACTATATTACTTGTGTTGAAACTGTTTAATGTTGGAAAAAGTCACTGTCATTGTGTTGTGTGTTTTAGTGAGTCCGAGGCACCCACATAATATGTCTATTTCTGACACATGCTATTGCTTTAAAAACCATAACAAAGAAGAATTCTCAATAATATGATGAAGTGAATTATATTTAGTAAAATTGTCATGCACAGGCTGCCAAATGCCATATAGTGATATGGCATCCCAACCAGTTAGGGAACACAGAAGAACTTGGGAGGATGTCTGTTGTGTCTTTTCTAGTCTTCTGTTTTTGTAACAGAAGCAGAAGACAAGGGATTGCAGGCTCATCTTACACCTGAGGGATGGGCAATTTGGGACATCTTTCAGAAGACTTTTTCCATGTATGTTTGTGCTCAGCAAGAGTCAGGGACTTCGAGGCATCCCAAAGGGCAGGTTCAGAACACTTGCAGAGAAGCAACCCTGCAGGGAAAATGATAGGTACATTGTTAGTTGTGTTTTAGAAAATTGAAAAAAATGAAAAATGGCCAAGTCTAGTAGCTTTTATTAAAGATGTGGGTAAATGTGTGTATTCCCCTGAAGAATATTTATGCATTTTACAAATGCCAGAGATGGTAGATATGTTGGCATAGAAATTCTTTGGTTCTTTCATTTTGTTTCCGTAGAATTGGCAGTAAAACCATATGCCTTTCTCTAGCAAATTCTGCCTCCCTTTACTGAGGGGTTAAGTTTCGTTCTTTCTCTTCGTTCTGCCCGGCCCCCTCAGCAGCGATCTGTCTCGGGCTGCTGATGCAACGCTATTTTGGTGAATGACCCTAATGTCTCTTTCTTTTCTTCGTTCTCTTGTTAAGTCAGTTAACATTTTTATTTTAACCGTTTGTGAGTCTCAGGTTTGAAACTTTTGTTTTAAACCTCATTTGTATGAAATTGATCACCAAGTCCGTTCTCCAACATTTTTTAAAGGGGTTTGGGGTTACTTAGGTAGAATATCTTTTAAATGGCTCTGGACACTTTCAGGAAAGGCTGACTATATTTTGGCTAGGACCCCACTATCTGCTTAATGCTTTGGTATGATGTAATGGCTATTCCAGCATGTCCTTATTATTTGTCAGATTTGCCTGGAAAAATAGATGATCTTGGTACATTTTTGCCAAACAGCCCTAATTTCCAGGCTCTGTCATCTCAGGCACTTACTCTGTTTTTCTGAGATTCTTCCTCTCCTTCGGATACCCATCAGTGGTCATATCAGTAAGACAGATTTCATTTGAAGATCAGTTTTCAGTTTGAAGTTTTATTTTAAAAAGGGACCATGTGAGGACATTTGAGTGCAGTGCTGAATGATAACACTCTAGTAATGCCACCACCTATGTCCTCATTTTGTTCTGAAGTTTATTGTTTGTTCTTGTGCAAGTAGAGTCTATAGGATAAAGAGGTCAACAGACTGAAGACTTAAGTGTCAAAAAGAAAAAAATGTATTCCCAGGTCATTTCTCATTATGAAGCCCCATGAATAGGATTTTTTCCTTACTTTGTAGAATTTATAAAATGTGTATATGGCACCAAGACTTGAAGGGTGAATTTGAGTGTCAGCTATGACCTTAGTTATATATTAATTAGAAATTTTGTTCAGGTCAGGCCCAGTTATCATAATGTAAGAAAATTGGCCTTTTTCTGGCAAAAAAGAAAAGCTAGCCCAGAATTGAACAAGTTATGGAACTGTTGTGGTAGTTCCACAAAATCATCAGAGACCCAGACTTCTAATTTTTTTCCACTCCACTGTCATATGCAAATGGTCTTTTCCCTCAAAATAACAAAATGGCTGGAACAGCTCCAGCCATCAAGTCTGAGTTTTAGGCAGAATGAAGCCAAAGAGCAAGGAACAAATGGGCAAAAGAACCTTCCCAGAATCTCACCCAATGAATCCTGCTGACATCTCTGTGACCACTCTTATCTGTACATGAATCTGGGGAAACACAGATTCTGTACCTAGGATGAAAGGGACCATGGATATCAGGTGTACAACTTAGTCTTAGCCTTACCTAACCATTTTACTTATTTGATTTTGTTTTAAATTTCAGTCTTTATTTAGATGTCAAAAATTGTTCACATTTGCTCACAATTGAGAGAGACACAGCATCTGTCACAGTTAAGAGGGCACTCTTAAGTCAGATTGTCTAATGATTGGGCTCTGTCTGTTACTCAGGTTTGGCCTCGACCCCTTTTTACCACCATTTTCTTTTCTGTAGAAATGGGGGTAATAATAGTATCCACTTCATAACATGCTGTGAGAGTTAAGAAAGTTGATATATGCTTAGAACAGTGCCTGAAAAATATCAAGTATAAATGTTTGCCATTATTATTACTAACTTTATTGAAGTGTGGTCCTTTATGCACTCAGCTGTGTATTAGGTGCTGTAGATATACTGTCTCATGGTATACTCAAGACAACTTTGGCAGGTAAGTCTTCATTTTTCATCTGTGGAAACAGAGTTCAGTGACTTGCCCAAGGTCACAGAGTTTGTGGAAACTAGACTTTTGCTCGCTAAGCTTTGTCCCTGCACTGTCCAGTATGGCAGACATTAGGCACATGAGGCTGGTGAGCGCTTGAAATGTCAGCCTGAACTGAGATGTGCTTAAGTGAAAAAACATACCAGGTGTTGAAGATTTAGTATGAAAAAAGTATTTAAAAACGCATTTCTAATTTTGTATTCACTACATATAGAAATAATGTTTTAGATGTGTTGAGCTAAATAAGAGATATTAAAATTAATTTCATGGATTTTTTTTTACTTGTTTTAATGAGGCTTTTAGAAATTTTTAATTTGTTTAAATACATGACTCAAGTTACATTCTTATTAGGTAGTGGTGCTCTCTGGACCAAGCTGCTTCTCCCATTTATCTTTATGTGCATATGTTTCAAGAAATGTTCAAGAATGCTAAAGAGACAAGCATACAGAGATTTGGGGGAGTGATGTGATCACTTCTGCCTCTGCCCACATTTCTCAGATACGGAGTTGCCCAGAATTCTTTGGACTCAGCAGAACCTTTTAAGCCTCAACCAAACAGCCCAGGGAAAGGGATGTGTCCTCAGGTACTTCAAGAGGATAATTACAAGGGATAAGGCGCAGCAGAATAGGGAAAGTTAGTTGTACTCTTTGAATAATTTTTCACCAAGCCTTTCCTGGGACCAGCCATGCAGACTGGGACCTTCACTTGCCTCTCGTTTGTCCACTTTCCCCGCATATACCCTCCTCTCCAGCCTTTGTGGCTCCATACCTGTGTCTTTCCTGTGGATAAATCACAGCAGAGCCACTAGCTCTGCTTAGAGATCTGAGTGAGCCGCAGGGTGTCACCCTACTGCCTCCATGGCTGCTGCTCTTCCTTTGTCCCCTGCTCAGTGACCTCAGCTTTGTGTAAAGGCCTCACACCCAACAATGGCAGAGGGCTGAAATGGGTTTCTTGACCCCCTTGTCCTGCTGAGGACTTTTATTTTTTGTTTCATTGTAAATATCATGGCCTTCTTCCTGCTCCAAGCTGGAGAATGTGAAACCATTGGTATCAAAAAATGAATAAAGTTTAGGGCTCTCTATAATGTGTCCATTTTGCCTTAGCGTTGTCTGTGTGCCTTGGTGGAATGAGTATATAGGAATCCTGTAACTAGTTTTTTTTCCTATTTCCATTCAATTGAAATTGAGTTTTCAAATCCATGGGAAGCAGTAAAGCATTATCTTTTTAACAGGTTCACAACATCTCTGAGTCTAGTTAATGGGGATTTGCTGTGCAAATCTACTAACTCATTTTGGCCCTATCTGTAGCCAGTCTATCCATTTCCACTCCTCATTTATTCAACTAAACTAATTGAGCACTTCGAAGCCAGCCACTGGAGTTATCCTGACAGCCTCTCATTGGCCAGTTTTATTTAAGCAAATTGTAAATGAAGACAGCCTTAAATCAAAAGTATGAGAATAAAATCCCTCCAGCTTCCATTATTCATATGGATGATGAAATTGCATCATGTCACACCAGCACATGGAAAACATTCAGAATTGGGTGTATTTGAAAGGACAGTGGGTCTTACAATGTTTCAAGCACCAAGCTGTCCCTCGTTGTTCCCCTTATTAAATACAGCACTGCAAGTTTGGATTTTGTGTTCCCAAAGAAATGGAGGGCCCTGTGACTGATGGATCCTGGGGAAGTTGGACTCACTTTGGAACCTGCTCAAGAACATGTGGAGGGGGCATCAAAGTTGCTGTTCGAGAGTGCAACAGACCAGAGTAAGTCCTAGAACTCAGCACTATTATTAATGAGATGGAAGGAAAGAAAAATGCCTAAAGGGAAAATTTAGCTGAAGGCAGATAAAGAGCTCTTTCCAGATTAAGAGAGTGGGTAGTCTTGACCGCTGTTAAAATGAATGGTGTCCAATGGTGCTCTATCTCTGGGCAATTCCCTTCTGTATTATTCTTTTTTCCCATGATCCTTTATTATTGCAAGTTTTGTCTAATGAACAGTAGGTGCTTTTATGTTGATTGGCCTGTTTAACAATTTTGATAGTCAGACATACCTCACTGCCCTCCCACTCCCAGAGCTTGGGATAGATAGCATGCTAATAAAGTGAACAGATAAATTTTTCATGAGGAAACAAAAAGAATGGTCATTTCCATCCAGATTGTAGATAAATATGCCTTTTCCAGTTAGCTTCTGAAATGCTAAGAAGGGTGCACAGACCCCCGAGGCAGCATTAGCAGATCCCAAGGGACCTGGAACAGCAAGCCAGGAATTACTTTTGGTATCAATCTAGTTGTTTTACAGATGAGATACCTGAAGTCCCTGTTGCACAACCTGACAGTTTATAGTTTAGGAGTGTCCTGCTCATCAGGATAATTCTCATTATGTGACCAGCCTAACCTTGTTAAGATCTGCATGTTCACATAAAGCCAGTGGGTTTTTTTCCCAGCATCTATTATTGGTAGACCTGTGTTTGCTGGGGAGGCTGTTTACAAGTAGGTTTTAAAAATTGCTATCTTTGTTTTGAGGAATGACATCCAATTTTGTGTGGCTATAAAATGTATCAAATTTAAAGGAGTAGAATATAATACATGACATTATTGCTGCTGAACCTATATAGATTGGGGACCCCCCAAGAAGTCTTCACATATTAGGGGTAGTTTTTAGATGTATAAAGCAGCAACAACCATTTTTAAAGAACCAGCTTCTTTGGGATGATGTAAAATGATTTTGCCCAGCAATATTCATTTTTAACAGCCTGCAGTAGGAGTAGCAGACTGGATTGTAGAGAGAAACATGCATGTAAAGTAGCAAAGTGGCCTGGGTCAGGATTGTATTATATACAAGATCATATACAGGATTGTACTGCAGAGTGGTGGAGAACAAGTGCTGGGTACTCCTCAGACCTGGCTGATAGTTCGCAGGTAGGAAAAGGGCCTGCTATTGAAAAAGTTTCCAAAATGTGTATAAGAAATATCTGAGTTGTACAGGCCACTGTTGCAAGCCCTGGTCTAAATAAATAGTCTGTAGTACAAATCAGAGATGATGATCAATTTATTTTAATATATTTTTGTTTATACCCCAACATTTAGTTCACATCCACATATTATTAGTCTCTATAGAGGACAACTAAAGAGCTGTAAGATATAGACTCTGGTTTATATCTATGCATATAAGCTAATAAACATTAGATTTGCCTATATTTAGTATTAATTTTAAATAATAGTATAAAATAGTACATGTTTTTAAAAATTCAAATGAATATGATATAAAAATTTCTATCATTGTATTTCTAACCCCCAATCATCCCCATAAGAAATAACTGCCAAAAAAACAATTGTATGTGTATTCTTTTGTACTTTCCAACAAGAGATATTGTGGATATATATATATATATTGTGGATATAAAATGTATTATATGAAATAAGTATCACACAAAATAAGGATCACACTACATATAGTGTTCTACAAATTGCTTTTTAAAATCAAGTATATGTCATTGTTGAAACTTTAAAATAAAATATGTTAAGCCAACAGCAAATATGAATTTTTAAAAAAGTTAAAACTATTAGGTGGTTACATTGAGCCAAATCGGTATTATGATAAGCTATATTATTATGAAGGTGTGGACACTGTGAATAGTAGGCACTTCTGAAATTTTGACTCAAGAATATTGTATTCGAAAGAAGTGTTTGGTCTTTTTTCTTTTCATCCTCTTCTCTTCCCTTCTCTTCTCTTCTTTCCCAAGTGTTAGAGCAGTCGTAGAAGTGCTGTGGAAAGTGGAGAGAGATAAAGCATTCCGTAGCGGGAATGGGCCAAAGAAAGTCACCCCATGTAAAGATTTCAGCAGGAAAGGATCTTGAGCTTCAAAGTAAAGTGAAGACCCTCACATTCAAAAGTTAGGAACCAATCATTAAAGACTTCAGTTAGAGGTCCTTGTACTTGCTGTTTGCTATGGGAGGTTTTAAAATGATACAGTCCACCTAGTCGAGTGTCTGCACAGACATCACTTCATTAAAGCCCCTCCAAGTTATTTGCACTGTGGGATGTCCCTGTACATTGAGCAAGGAGTGTGCCTCTGAAACTGAGGTTACAGTGGCACCAGGGAAGTCAATTTGACGAGAGAAGGGGACACAGAAAGGGATAATCAGATCCAAATCTCAGTTTAAAAGCTTTTTCAGAGAAACTCGCAGAGCAGATGACTCGCTGTGTAGAATACAGAAGTGGTTGATGTCCTGATTCTCAGTTTGAAGGGAATGGTTGCCTCACCTGGCAATCGGCCTTTTCTCAGTTTGAGGATCCCCAAGATTTTAATGTAGAGCTCCACTTTCAGAATCCAAGTTTGTCTCTATTAAGAACACTGGATTGTTTTTTTTTTTTCCACAATATTCATGTGATTCAAGAATGTATTTATTTAGCATTCAGACACATTATACTGCATTTTTAGTTTTTTCTCCTTGAAAGTATAGATGCTAAAAGAGAAAAGTAACGTTGCTATGCATGTGGATTGTGCTGTACCCATGAGCCAGCTGCGTAAACTGCAGGCTTTCTAATTTTACTCAAAATTTTTTTTATTTGCAGTCTGTGTACAGTGCTATAGTTATGCCATCGTGACAGTGGGGCTCTAATATTTTCTTTAGATGCCTTATTTATTTTTCTTAATCCCATTTTTGACCCATGCTCTACAGTTAATGAGCATTTTTTCTGGTTTGTAAGAACAGTTTAGTTTACATCTGTCTTCCTGGAGAAGTTTAATAGCTCCCTTTTTAATTCTCAGGGTGTCCTGGATTGGGCAATTAATTATATGTTCACCAAATCTATGAGAAATATGTAATAGGGTAAAAATTTAAATTAGAACCACTAAATCATAAGACAGCATCAGAACAAGACCAGCATTGGAACTAGAAGGCTCAATCTCAGGCCGGTGGGCCCGTGCGTTTTCTTTTGTGTCTGAATATGGCTCTGAGTGTCCTGCTGACTGGAAAAAATGTGGTTTATGGAATTGTTACATAAAAAATCATCAAAATAAAATATCAAACCAGTTCTTTATGAAAGTCAAAGTATTTCCCTCCTCTAGTACTTCTGTCTTGTTTTTCAATTAGAAAGTAGGTTACATTTTAAAATAATAATAAATTCATAGACTTGAGAAGAGACATGATTGTGAACTGGATATTTCTCATTTAGGCTTTCACTGTAGCAACTACTGATGCAATCTTATATAAAGAGAGTAGGCATATGTCTATTTCATCTAAGAAAGAAAATCTCTCATTTGGCTCTAAAGAATTGAAGCAAAATTTTTTTGAGTCACTGAGCTGGATGAACTTACTTGAAAATGTCACAAAATGACTACAGTGGGACCGCCGTTAACTAATGAATTTAATATCCAGTTTCATACACTGCTGCATCTGGCAGGATCATCAGTGATGACTAGCACAGCTTCCTGGCTTATCCCATCTAATCCTTGAATAGCTTTTCAGCACACTCTGTAGTTGGCCTTTTGACTCCTCCTTGAAATCTTCCGAGCTTAGGAAATAAGGTAAGGTAAATACATTACCTTCTGGGGCTGCCTGTTGCATCATTAGAAATTTCTTCCTTGTGCTGACCCTAAACAACCTGCCCTAACCCATTGTAAGTAAACATAGGAGTTGAGATTTCTGTTCAAACCCATTTGCAAACTAAAGGTTAGCTTTCCTTGAGGGTGGAATGCACCTGTGATGATCTTTGCAAAAATTCCTTCATCTTTGGCAATGAAGCATTGCAAATTTTCTTTGTATGTGTGAATAGGCATGGTTGTGCTTGAAAGAGAGATTCAGCTTGGCTCTGCTAAATATAGTTACTTTCATAGTAATTAATCTAGCAATTTCCTAAGCCCCTTTCATCCCTATTTGACATGTAATATTTTTAAAAGATCTTAGTAGTTGGAAAATGTGGTTAATATTTTTTCCAGTTGCATTTCCTATAATTTTTAGTATTTCCCCACGTGGAAAAAAATACCCCTAACCAGCTAAATTACTAAAATAAAAAATGAATTTTTTCCATACTTAAAGGTAAATTAAATTGCCTAAAGTTTTCTCCATTACACAGTACATGCCATTTAGGCAAAGATCATATTGGCTAGGACACAGGTGGCAAATACAAGGCCCGAGGGCCGAATTTGGTGCTCCACCTTGTTTTATCTGGCCTGGCACCTTGTTTCTACCCAGCAGCAATGCTGAGCTCTCACTTAAACTGTTAAGGAGTAGTTGCATTTATATAGTCCTAAAATTACATTCAGCCCTTTGAAGGCAACCTCGAGGCTGATGTGGCCCCTGGTGAAAATGAGTTTGACACCCCTGGTCTAGGTAGGATATAAGATAAGCTATATATTTCAAAAGGGCAAATTTACATTTATTAATCAAATATAATCTGCCTCTTCATAAAAAGGAAATAGGATCAGAGAAGGAGTTTTGATATGGGAAGAGTCCCATTTCAAGAGAGGCAGCATAGCAGAGAGGCCAGATCATGAGTGAAAGGTTGGATTGGCCTTAGCTAGTACATCTCACTGAATTGGCACATGACCCTACCAGAATACTTAACATTTCTGAGCCCAGTTCCAACAAAATATCAGAAACAAGAATGCCGCTTCCTACCTCACAACATGTCCATGCATAGTCATAAGAATAGCTCAGGGGCCAGCAAACTTTTTTCATAAACAAATACTTTTTCTATAAAAGATTTAAGTATTTTAGACTTTGAGGATCATAGGCTGTCTGTCCCAACTATTCAACCTTGCTGATATAGTAAGAAACATACGTAGATAATATGTAAGAGTGGGTGTGGCTGGTTCTATAAATAAAACTTTATTTATAAACACTGAAATTTGAATTCAATGTAATTACTATGTATCCCAAATTTTAAAACTTTTTTTAAAAATGTAAACAACTTCATTTTCTCACCAGTCATGTAAGATACATACTGTAGGCCAAATTTTGGCCCACACACTGTAGTTCATGGACTCATAAATAGCTGAACATTTACTGTGTGGCAGGCCTTGTTCAAGTGCTTTGAGTGCATTAACCCGGTTAACCCTCACTCAGGCCTGTGAAGTAGACATTATTCGTATCATCTCCCTTTACAGACAGGGGGACAAGCCTAGAGAGATGAAAACAGTCTGCCTAAGATTGCACTGTTAGTAACAGGAAGGGCTGAGATTCAAACCCTCAGTTTTTAGGGTTCGTCTTCATAATCCTCAGAAATATGGCCCCTTACATAGAGAGTTTTCCATGTGCTTTTTTTTTTTCATTTTTTAAAAAATTTTTGTTCAAGTGCAGTTGTCTCCATTTTCACCCCCCTACTCCCTCCTCCCACCCATCCCTGCCTCCCACTCTCGAATCTACCCCCTTTGGCTTTGTCCATGTGTCCTTTATACATGTTCCTGGATGGCCCTTCCCCTATTTTCCCTCTCTCCCCTCCTCTCTTTAAAAAGTCATTTATAAAAATAAATCACTAAATGCTATTTCCCATTTGATAGTGGTCAAAGCAAGCAAAGATGGAAAGTGTCGTTATCTGCAGGAAAGCCACCTACAAGCATTAACTATCTGCAACCCAAAGCACTGCTGCATTTGGTCAACTGCAAGTCAGCTAAGACTCATTATGTAACAAAACCAAAAGAAAAAAAATCGACTTCTAAAACATTTTATTTTCACAGAGAAAGAAATGTGAATTATTTTCAGGCAATAAATAAATGATCAATCCACTATAGTTAGTTGGGCCATTTAAAAAGATTCACAAAGATCATTTCAGTTTGAGGAAGAGTTGAAGGGGTAGGTAGTCCTTGCAGCACATGTAAAGCCAGTTTCACCTGAACAGCTGTGCGAGCCTGATCTGTTATTCACGTGTAACCTGATATTTTATGCATGAAACTGGGTGCCTCTGTACTGAGAGAAGAGCTTGGTATCCAGGAAACCAAGGTTGTATGTATCTCTAAATGGCATCAAAAGAGAAATATAAAAGATTCTGGACTATAGCACCTGGATGATGTAGCAGAAGGAGCATAGAGAAGGAACCTGGGAAACTTGACTTCCAATCCTGTCTCTGCTTTTTTATTATCGGTGTGACCTTGGACGAAGTATTTAACTTCTCTTAACCTTCTCTTGCTTGGTATAAAATTACTTCTGCCTTTCTCTTTAGCAAAATATGAGTGAGTTTTGGCTATTCAAATGCACGATGAAGATATAAAGCTTATGGGCCTAATTGTGTTTAATGAGAAAACAATCGGACAGATACTACTGGATTATATGCCATTTCGCATCACTGGGTACAGTCTTCTTCATAATAAATATTCATCAGACTCAGATACATAACAAGCCTTTCATGGGCACAGTATCATCTCTGTTTTACATGTGCAGGATGGAGCTCAGACGGGCTAGGGAGTTTACACAGAAGTGCCTAGCTTGTAACTAACTGCAAAGCCTATGCTCTTACCTTACTCTACAAATCTTTGATCCAGGGAACATGTTTATGACAGTGTCATGCCCAGGTGGCCGTTCCTGAGACTTGGGCGCTCTGCAGAAATACTGAGTCCCACCTCACAATGCAAACCCTGTTACAGCTCAGGTTTGGTGCTCTGAACAAGCAAACTGCTGAATTGGATCAGATTAGGTTGGGAATACTCACATAATACCATTGTAGTTAACATTTCAGGCATGTACTGTGTGCACTTATTTTAGGTAAGGAGAAAACTGAAGTGCAGGGAGACTAAGAACTGTGTCTAAGGTCACAAAGTGAGGACAGAGCAAGAGTAGAAGCCAGATCCAACTCTTACCTGTTCTGCTAGGCTGCCTCTTGTTTTGTACTGTATGGGCTTAGATATATTTCCCATTCCCCCAAGGCCTGGTTTGATAAAACAAAACTAAAAACATTTCTCTGTGGTCCAAATCACTCTGAAAGAGTCATTTCCAAGAAGAAAGGTGGGTAGGTTTGAGAGGTGTCCTAGGGTAGCAGTGAAATCTGAGCTGCTCCAGCCCCGGGTGGGTGAGCCAGACTTCCTATGATTCTGTGATCTTCCAGTTTCCATGATGAATTTGGCAAGCTGTTGACTGCTGGGAGACATGTTGTATAATTTACTCTCTGGGTCACATCTGGAAAATACATGTATGGGTTGCATGTAGAAATTAAATTTGCACTGTGATGCTTTGTAAGACATACTCCATTCTCTTGTCACACAAAAGGTAATGAAGCCAATATGCTCTCTCCTGCTTCTCCTATTAACCTAGTCAAAATACAGGCAAACCCATTCCCTTCATTCCATCTTATTTCTAAAACAAACAAAAACCATGGGTATTGGCGGGGAAAGAGGAGGAACAGAATGCATGGAAGTGGGATGCAAAGGTTTGGGATGTTTACCATGTTTTCCATTCAGTAGGAAAGTAGACAGGGGACATTTACACATCTGTACCTTTCGCCTACATGTTTAAAATTGAAGGACTATGAATGTTTGAGAGAAAGAGGAGACAAAATGACTCAGTAGGTTCCAGGCTTTGTATTTCATACTTTAAGTTACACACTCTAGTACTTTATCTCCACAACAGCCGTACCAAACAGTGCCTTGCCATTTTACAGATGGGAAGGACTGAGCTTCCAGGTTAAGTGACTTGCCCAAGGTCAGACACTAAATGGTGCTGAAGGCAGAATGCAAACCCAGATTTTAGAGCCCCGGGTCTGTTCTCTGTCTCCAGCTACTTCAAATTTACTTCCCTGCAAGACAGGATGCCACAGATGATACTCGAGAAATACATTATAACAGAGTATGTGTGTTCTTTACCTTTTCTCAGACCAAAAAACGGTGGAAAGTACTGTATAGGGAATAGAATGAAATTTAAGTCTTGCAACACAGAGCCATGTCTCAAGCAGATACGAGACTTCCGAGAGGAGCAGTGTTCTCAGTTTGATGGGAAGCATTTTAATATCAACGGTCTACCTCCAAATGTGCGCTGGGTGCCTAAGTACAGTGGAAGTAAGTATCTCGGGGCAGTGTGCGTGGTTGGCAGGCTGGCATGGGTGGAGGCATGAAAGTCACACTGCATTATGTCTCTCCTCTCTAGTTTTGTTGAAGGACCGATGCAGGTTGTTCTGCAGGGTGGTAGGGAGCACAGTCTATTATCAGCTGCGAGACAAAGTGATAGATGGGACCCCATGTGGTGAGAACACCAGCGATATCTGTGTCCAAGGCCTTTGCCGGGTAAGTACCAAATGGTATTTTCATCACTGTGTTGTCGTACTGCCAAGCTGTGGTTTGTTGCTTTCTCGACAGGATGGCAGCTGCTGATTCCTGTGCACTATCTCTGGAGCAGTGGTCCTCAAAGTGAGGCCCCCAGAGCAGCATCGACATCCCCTGATTCTGGTGCATGCCAAAGTTTGAGAACCACTGCCCTGGATTTTTCTTGACATTATCAGCCTCTCTGGGGGTGTGCACAAAGCCTCCCTGTGAAGATTTATTGCAATAATTTACACACACACTTCTTTACTGTAACCTTAGTGCTTAAGGTTAGAGTCAAATGCTTCCTGGCAGCAATTTCTAAGTTAAATAGCTCTGCTTCAGAATGATCGTATGAGGAAGAGCTGGCTTCACTCAGATTTGTCTTTCTGATTTTAAGCAGGATAGCTTCTGCCTGAGACATGCCTATTATTTACCCTTCAAAGAGAAATCCAGAAACTTCTGGCCAATGGTAAAGCTCCAGAGCAGTGATTTCTCAAGGACTTGATACCATTTCACTGTGCTCACAGTCAGAAATCATTCCTAACACAGCAGACCTATGAGATGCTGTGTTTGTCTCTTTCACATGGTCCATGGCAGATTGGAGCTCCTGATCAGGAGGATCTGATTGACAGAGCACCTGAGAGCATTCCTACTTCCCAGTTCATGGCTGACAGTGCACACTGCCTCCTTGTCAGTCCACATTATAGTAGCACTTGAGTTTCTCCTTGGAGACTAGGTTTTACAAAGGAATCAAATGGATGAGAATGTGAACTCTGTCTTCCTGGTCTTCTGGTTATTGCTGTTGTCCTCAGACCTCTGTCTACACTTGTGCTTTGCATTGAGACGTGAAGAAATTCAGGAGGCCATTTGGAGCCTCAGGTCTCAAAGTGGTGGTCTACAGCCATCTTTGTCCCCATTTATGGTCAATATTTAACCATAGGCAACTTCACATAAAATAGAATTTCCAGCTTATCTTGAAAAATTGGGAAATATCAACACTGGGCTTCTGATTCTACATGGTGGAAGTAGCCTGGAGTGCACAGCAGCTGCTCCCTTAAGATAGGTTGTGAGCTCTTTAATTGGGTACAGTCCTCACTGCTCCTTTTTTTCTAATCCCAAGTTATTATTTTCATTTACTGCACTTATCTGTAGACTAGTGCTTCTCAAACTTTAATCCGTAGACGCAGCACCTGAAGAGCTTGTTAACCTGCCAGAAAATCTACTGTGATTCAATAGATCTGAGTGGGACTCAAGAATCTGCCTTTCTGACAGCACCCGGGATGCTCAGGGCTGCTGGTCCAAGGACCATATTTTCCATAGCAAGTTTGAGTTCTCAACCCTTGCAAGCTTAAAGATACTTAACTTGGTTGTCATTTTGGAGGAGCATCATGCAAAGAAACACATAGCTTATTATCTTATAATCTTTATAATACTACAATGTTTAATTATAATTATAATAAACATTACATGGAGGTAGACCATTGAAATAATACTTACTTGAAGTGTTTTCTTTTTAAAAGCAAGCTGGATGTGATCATGTTTTAAACTCAAAAGCCCGGAAAGATAAATGTGGGGTGTGCGGTGGCGATAATTCTTCATGCAAAACAGTGGCTGGAACATTTAATACAGCAAAATATGGTAAGATTTGGTTCCTAACAACCATGAGAAAGAAAGTGTTCCAAGCATGACAGTCGTTCACCATATGTAATATGTAAAAAGTAATGTTAAGCAGTAAGATCAGTCTTTTTGAGGTGCATTACCCATCTATTTATAAGGCACCCAATAGTGAGAGTTATATTATATTCCTTTGTTTCCCACACTTTTTTCCATGCTTAGAGAAAGTGAACCATGCTATGGAATACTGAGTTTCTGTTTAATTCTTTTCAGGTTATAATACAGTGGTCCGAATCCCAGCTGGTGCTACCAGTATCGATGTGCGGCAGCACAGCTTCTCAGGGAGACCAGAGGATGATAACTACTTAGGTGAGATGGGTGCCCCCACTATTTGCAGAATTCTGGTTTTCTGGAGCAGTTGGTAGACACTAACTACTTCCTTTGCCCTATTGCACATGGAGAACTTTTAGGTATTATATATTTCCATAAAAGAAATTGATCTTGAAATTCACCATTTTATTTCTCCCTCATATGTACATACTCAGAGCATTGATTTAAGAGTCATGTAGTTATACTAGTCAATATCAAGGACTTTACTCTGGATCTTAAAAAATAGAAAGGTCCTAAATCAAATTTTGAAGTACTTGCCTTATAAATTAGCATAAAATCATTATTCTCTGAGTCTTTTTCAAATAATCTATCCCGTGGGTAACTGACTTGCAAATGTTTTATTAGAGGTATTACCTGACAATTTTTACATTATCAGCTCTAACCAAGAGCAGACCACTGGTGGACTTATTCAGTATTTCATTATGCCTGATCATTCCAAAAAGTTCTATAGTGGCAATATTTTTCTCATGTCACTACTAGAATGGCCTACCTTGTTACTTTACAGATTCTTCATCCTTCTCTCACCATGCTCAGACACATGATTAATTCATATCTATTCCTTATATTTAAACCACAGGACACCAACAACCCTGTGTTCATTTTTCAACAGTTTGCTCAGCCTAGTCTCACTTCAGTTTATCATTCCATAAACTGCAATTAGTGATTATGAAATTTGCCAGCCATTTTTTATTAAAAAGAGTACATGGGCATGGGGTCATGACAGAAAGGGGTTCAGCTGGTCACAACCAACTTGCACAACAAGAGTCCTCCTAGCCCTGGAAAGCAGCATGGCTTGCACTCTGATCTAGATGAAATCGGGCAGTCTTGCTGGGCAGTCAGCTTTTAAAAGAAATGAAAGTGCTAATATACGTTCTCTCTTACAATGTCCAGACTGGACCTCTATCTACCCACCTGAATACAGTCTCTGTTGAGGCTTCTCCAAACACTTGAGCCTATTGAGATAGTAAATGAGTATTAGTTAAATTAAAACCTCTATCTATATTTTGGAATGTCTATAAAATCTTTCATCAGATAGACAATGATCCTTGAATCAAGCATGCTAATTAAATAGTATTTAGACATGATTCCATTATAGTGTCTTCTTCAGTGTGCCATTATTCATTCAATCTGTCATTTATTTAATATGTGCTAGGCACAATAGCAAAATGGAAAAAAATAAAAATCTCTGTTTTCTTGGAACTCATTTTTTGGTAGGAGTAGAGCAGTGATTTTCAACTTTGCTCATCTCATGGCACACATACACTAATTACTAAAATTCTGCAGCACACCAAAAAATATATTATATTTTATGCTGATCTGACAAAATAGATATAATTTTTATTCATTCATGCAGGATTGCTATTGTCGTATTGGTCATTTTTTTATTTGACCATCTAAGGGAAAAGACGTCAGTGCCCCTGACTAAATAGTTAAGTACTGCATGTTTTAAAATTCTTGGGGCACACTGGTTGAAAATCACTGCAGTAAATAGACATTAACATAATAGATGAGCAAACTACATACTGTTAGAAGATGATACGTGCTATTAGAAAATAGAACAGCATAATGGAAGTTGGGATATTGAGGATGGGCTGGGAACAGGGGTGTTGGAATATTTGAAATGTAGTAAGAGGCAAAAAGACACCTGAAGGAAGAATATTCCAAACAGAGTCAGTCCAAGCCAGTCCAAGATCATTGTAAGAGGAGCATGTCTGGATTGTTCCAAGAGTAGAGGGAGGCTAGTGTGGCTGGAACAGAGTGAGCACAGAGAATTTTAGATGAGGTTAAACAGATATCAGGGCTAGATCAGAAAGGGCCATGTAACTGTTGAAAGGTTTATACTGGGGAACTACCTGGGGTTTTGAGTGAGGAATAGCATGATATAATTGTGTTTATTTTTCAAAGAAGGACTCTGGCTGTTATGTTGAGAATAGATGATCAGGGAGGGTATAGGGCAGAAGCAGGAAGACTGGTTAGGAAGTTACTGCAATAATCTATGGGATGCTGGTGTTTTGGTCCCAAGTGGTTGCAGCAGAGATATGGTACATGGTAAACTTCTGGATATGTTTTGAAGGCAGAGGCGTTATGATTTGTTGATGGGTTGCTTATGGTGTGTAAGAGAAAGAGAGTGTGACTTCAAGGTTTGGACCTGAGCAACTAAGAGGATGAAGTGACCATCAACAGACACGAGACAACTTGTGTTTTATTTATCCTATGACCACTAGGTTTTAAGGTCAGAGCCTGTGTCTTTATGTCTTTAGTTCTTGATATAAAGCCTACACATGATGCTAAGTACATGATTGCTGAATTGTTTAACAACCATTTATCATTATGGAGTACCTACTGTGTGCTTAATGGGGGATGGGATTACTGTGGAAATAGACAAAGTCACCCCTTCTTTTGAAGAACATAAAGTCTTACTTGGAATTAATTACTTAGTGGCTGAATCAGCTTTCCACATCCTAAGTATCTAAATGAGTGGTGACTTTATAAGACAGTTAACAAAGACCTTGGAGATTCTTTTCAAATGATTTTTTTTTTACAATCCCACATTTGTCATTCCATCACTGTGAAAATGGGTTAAACATTTTTCTTCATACATTGGGTTATTAATTTGAGCGTGTTGCCTTACTACTTTCTAATTAAATCCAGCAGCATTGCATAAAACCTCCTTTATAAATTAATTACCTGAGAGCTGAAAGCCATGTTGACCTCCTTTCTTTTCCCTGAAAGGGAGAAGGATTCTCCGTTATTCTTCTCCTTCTTGAAAAAGTAATCTCTTCAAGTAGGGGCCTCAGTTCAATTCAGCTTCATTAATCAGGTCAGGTGCCTGAAGTGAGGAAGGCCTTCTGAATAACCTTTTATTCCTCACTGAAGGTTTCTTAATCTTTTGGTAAAGAATGAAACTAGAATTAAAGATTTGTCCTCTGGGATGGGCAGTCTGAGGTAGTCATGGCTCTTTAATAGAATGGAATGGTCAACTCATCTGTTAGCAAAAGAACATCTCTCTGGATATACATGACGAGTGTGCAAGCAGAGATGGCAGGTCACAGTTCACTGAGTGTGAAGGTTGAGACTTCAGAGCCTTTGAACCTTGCAGTGGTTTCTTAACAAGTTAGGAAGAATATGATGTCATCAGATCTGGGATGTGTCAAAGTTTGCTCTTGGCTTCAAGAAAGGTGCAGTAAATGCTCTAAGAAAGTCAAAAGCCCACTGTTGGATCTTGCTCAAGTCCATTCACAGCTGTTTCATTGCTAAGCAATCTTCATCCTTACTCCCCATAATCTTTTTAAGGTCAGCCCAGCCATATTCTTTCCGAATGTTTTGGGGAGGGAGCCATTTCCTGGAGAGAGAGGGTCTTTGTAGCAACCCAACTCTGATGGGTGAAATGTGGGGGAAACGAAGCCAGGAAATTAGCTCCTCTAATCGCATTAGCAGGATGTTGGGCAATAGACTGTTATTTTCAGGAAACTATTTGTTTCACAAGGTACTGAAGCAGAAAATCTCCCTGTCGAAGGTCATTCTTTCACACAGATGCCTCCCTCCCATTGAGTTAAAGCCAGGCTGCACCCAGTACCACCATGTTTGTATTTCTTGAGGAGAAAAAGGAGTCGTTTCTGTGATACTTGTCTCCAGTACATGTAGCCTTTGATTAGTTGTGGCAATGGGAAGACAGGAATCTATTCAGTTCAAGGTAAAGCAGAACATCACTTCATGCGGTGACTCCCATCCGGTTCCCTATTCACCATCTCTGGGATAAGGAGATGTACTGAAGGGTGAAATGGTCAAGTCAGCGAGTATGAGAAGAAGCCTGGAGACTTTGGAAAAGAGCCCCAGAGTTCACCTAAAATAAACGGCTGCTCTTTGAATATGAACAAAACTGAATTATAGCTTAATTTATAGACTGGCCTTGTGACATCTCATTTCCCCATTTTAGGGAAACATCAACTGGGTAGTTAGTAGGCCACTTTGCTTGAAAGAACTGGCAAATTTGCTGGCAGCATGTCCTGCCATCACCATGTAAGGGAGCCACATTAGGAGGCAGCTGCAGGAGGCCCCAGGTGCCATGGAAATAACTTCATCTCCAATTAGTAACCCATTGAAATTTGTGCATTTACCTGACTGGTGGGTCTCATATGGTGGAAGTTGCAGGAAAGATGAGGTTGTCAGAGGTTCACGCTGACAAAAAAAAAAGTTACTTGTCGGGAAGCAGTCTGTTCTTGTCATGAATGTCAGGTTCAGTCAATCACTCCTTGTTTCCACATTATTGATTGAGCACCTACTATGGACTAGGATCTTTCTTGGCCTTGTAGAAGTACATTTTTAGCTGGTTGTTTTACTAAAGGGGATTATGCAGTCTAGCAAAAAATGTATTTAAGTTTTTAAAAAATTCATAGCTAAACATACTTGGTTTCTATTTGTACATAGGAAAAAGAATGCATGAATTTGTCTACTCATTTAACGAACATTTGTTGACATCCTTCTTAGAAAACTTCCATAGTTAACAGGCTTTGGAGACAGACTTCCATGATGGAAAGTCATCTGGCCTTGGGAACATGTTTTGCTATTATTTAAGTCATGTTTTTCTCATCCATACATTAGGCATCGATAAAGATATGGTAAGGAGACAGTGCTTATAAAGGCATGATGATCTCTCAGGAACAGAAGCCTATGTGTACTATTGTGTTTAATGTTCTTAACAATCTTGTGAGAAATCCATTTTACAGAGGAAGAAACTGAGGCTTAGATAGGTTAAGTAACTTACTCAAGATCACACAAAGAGAAAGGAAGAACTGAAATCCTTATCAGTCTGACATCAGATCCTACACTCTTAACCACTTCAGTTTCTGCCTCCCTGTAGAAAACTGTATGACTAACCAGACTTGGGGATGCATGTGACTGGAAATTGAGGTTTATCATTGGACCTGAATGGTGAGACTGGAAAAATAGGTCAGAATAATATTTGTAAAGATACAGAAAAGTTATTTTAAGGACTTTGAACTAAAATTCTGTAGGTATTAGGGACTACCAAAGAATTTTGAGCTAAAAAAAAAGCAGCCAGAATCTTGGAGGGATTTTAAAACCTTTTTTAAAGCTGTTTTCCTGTGTTACTATGTTCTTCCCCACCATTTCATGTGAAGCATCTTATTCTTTCCTTAGCGCCCACATGGGGCTTACTTGGGTGGGAATTATGATAGTGAAGTGCTAGATTGGGGTCAGAATTCAATGCTTAATTCCTGATCCTGCAAAGAGTAGTCTTTGTATCAGGACAGTGTCCAGTTTAGTGAGCTCTGTGAGGTTCCCTGTGCAAGAGAGCAAACACTTTACTGCTACTGAGCCACAAAGAATATTCAGAGCTTGTTTCAGCCCTCTTTGATCACCACATAAGTGTAAGATACCTACTTCCCCCTAAATCCTCTAAACCTCTCCTACGTACACATTGCTTCTGCCTGCACAGTAAAAGTCATTGCACTATCTGTGTCGATGAAAGACAGATGATGATCTGGCAAACACAATTGGGACATTTGGTCCACTCCCCATCCCACAACCAAGGCAGATTTTCAATAAAATGATGCCGAAACATGAAGCTGCCAATGACTCTTGTCCAGTGTAGTTTCTTGGTCAGCTAGTGTCAACTGGTGGGCATCGATGCTCAGGACAAAACCTATTTGCTATCCATCAGTTAAATTTCCACATTGCCCTTATTCACCTAAACACATAGCTTGGACACTTCAAGGGTTTCTTTCCTGCTGACATTTGCTAATCATGCATAATTTGTAAAGGATAAGGGGGCTTTTCTCTAGTATTTTGTTCAGAGCCCGAATGTTTAATAGCTCTGATCTGTTGAGTGCCTATTTCATGTCCAGCCCAGTACTTAGGAGGATTCATTATTCAAAGAGCAGGAATACTGTGAGGTGGGGGCACTAGTATTTAAAACCAAAATTTTAATAATAAGTACTAAGGGGAAAGAAACTGATCAAAAAGTATGAGAATAAATTAATTTTTTTCTTATTCTTAGGTTCAATGAAATTACATTTTAATTTCTGTCATGTCCAGGTTTTGAGAATGGAGAATAAAGCAGGTGATAAATTTTTTTGCTGAGCTTTCCAGTCAAGTCATATATCAGAGTAGTATATTCTTCATTTAACATTTGAATTTAACAGTAAACTCTGAAAGGGAATCATTTTTTTAAAAGGCTTCTGGGGCTTTATTCACTTTCACAGTAGTCTCTCTTGAAGCTTTGATTAATTTTAAATAAATTATTCATCTGAAAGCAGAAGTCACCTCATTCTCCTTGTCTGTTTTCTTTCCTATGTTTTTCACCAATCTGTCAGGTTCTTTGTTGGCCAATATTTTGGCATTTGTTGCAGGCAATTCTCCAACATTACTTTTTCAGCTTTATTGTTTGTTCCATCTTTTGCATGGTCTGCAGTAGCTTCATTTATTCTCCCAAAGAAAGTATTTATTGAGCATCTATTGTACCAAGTTCTCTTTCAGAAGCTGGGGTATGCACAGGTGAATAGGACAGTCCCTACATCCTTGTCCTCATGGGGAAGACACTCTTGTTTGGGGAGGGAGCACATCAACAAAGTGCCGTGGAGAGAAATGAAGGCGGGAAGGGGTGTAGGAAGTGGGGATCTGTGCTGGCAGGGGCAGGGGGTTGCCGTTTTAAAGATAATGATCTGGGAAAGTCTGTTGACCAGCTTTTATGGTTTAACAAATGATCTCAAAACACAGTGGCTTAGGAGAACAGATATAAGCCGTCTCCTAGTTTTTGTGAGACAGGAATTTGGCAGCAGCATTGCCGGGTGTTTCTGGCTTGAGATGTCTCATGAGCTGGCAGTCAGGACCAGTCAAGACTGATGAGATCTGCAACTTCACAGGTTGGCAGAAGGCTTGAGTTCTTCACTGCTGTTTCCAACAAGCCCCTCATTGGGGCCACTTTAGTTTCTTTACAATGTGATGGCTGGCTTTTCCTAAGACCAGAGATTGAAGGAGGAGCAAGGTGGAGCCACAATCCCTTTGACTTGGCTTTGAAAGTCACAAATGTCCTAGTGATGACACAGTCAGTGCTATTCAGTGTGGGAGGGAATGACACATGAGAGGACTCACAGGAGGCAAAGGTCATTGGGCCTATATCGGAGGCTGGTCACCACCGTGGGCCTCACCGAAAAAAGTGACATTATAGCATCATATTGACCATGGATTTTCAGATTTCCATATCTGTCAAAGAAGACTAACATAGATTTAATAATTCCAACTAAATCTAATGTAAAGTAGAGAGGGATGTTTGTGTGGCAGCCAATTTTGTACATGTTCAGCTCATTGTAATTATTTTCAAATTCTAACACTTCTGCTTCCCTCTGTAATCCTGCAACTGTGAGGCTTGTGTAACAAACCTTAGGCTAATCAGGATGCTTATATTTTCTCTTAATTTTGAGAGTCACCTTGAAGGGTGGTGCTTTGATCTGTTTTAGAAATAAGGAAATGGAGACTGCGTAAGAGAAGGTGATTCCCCAAGGACACATAGCCAGCAAGTAGCAAAAGTAGGATTTGAGTCCAGGCCTATTTGCCTAAAAGTCCATAGTTTTTGCACTCTGACTCTCTATCAAAGTGTTATTTATTTTTTATTTTTATTATTATTCAATTACAGTTGACCTGATTTTTCCCCCATTGCTCTCCCCTGCCTTCCCCACCCCCACCCTGCCCCACTCCTTCAGTCATTCCCCACCCTATTGCCCATTACTATGGGTCCTTTAACAAAGTGTTAGTTTATATTTCATACATTGAGCTGACAGCAAACCGGCGTATTCTGCTTTCTCATCCACAGCTTTATCAAACAGTACAGGCGAATTCTTGCTCAATGGAGACTTCGTTGTCACGATGGCCAAAAAGGAAATCTACATTGGGAATACTCTGCTAGAGTACAGCGGGTCTCACAATGCAGTGGAGAGAATTAACTGCACAGATCGCATTGAAGAAGACCTTTTGCTTCAGGTAAAATCTTGACCATGAGCCCACAACCCGTTTCTTCCACTCGGGATCACCAGACCTGCAGACATCGTCTCCCTTTTGTCCGCACATCCCAGGTGTTGTCGGTGGGGAAGCTGCACAACCCCGATGTGCGCTATTCTTTCAACATTCCAATAGACGACAAGCCCCAGCAGTTCTACTGGAACAGTCATGGGCCCTGGCAAGCCTGCAGCAAACCCTGCCAAGGTATCAGCTTTTAGGTTGAGTTTGGGGGATTTGAGGTATTCTTTTGGTTTGTTTGTTTTTCCAGTTTTATTGACATATGATTCATATTATAACACTGTATAAGTTTAAGGTAGACAATGTAATGATTTGATATATTGCAAAATAATTACCACAATAAGTTTGTTATCATCCATTACACACGTAGTTACAGTTTTTTTCTTGCCATGAGAACTTTTAAGATCTACTCTCTTAGCAACTGTCAAATAGACGGCACAGTATGGTTAACTACAGTCATTGTGCTGCACGTTACAGCCCTGGGACTTACTCATCTTAAAACTGAATGTTTGTAGCTGTGACCACTCTCAAGCCATTTTGTCCACCCCCTACCTTCTGCCCACACTCCTGGCACCCACTTGTCTGAACTCTATTTCTGTGAGTTTGGCATTCTTTTTTGATTTCACATATGAGATCATGCAGTTCTTTCTCTATTTGATTTGTTTCACTTTGAGATATTTTGAGTTAAAAAAAGAATTGAGGTGGTTTTAATTATTTTAAGGAACAGTTGAACATGCATGCTCTTCATACAACTTTCTGTCTGCATGCATTCTCTAGCTGCTGTATTGAGTCTGTCTCATCACTTTTGGCTGGCATGTTAAGCTTTTTTAGGGCTTCAGGATCTGTTAGGGTTTCTCATCCTGAGAGGTCCACACACATGTGTGAAGCCAAATGAATCAGCTGTCACTGACTTTCTAGAGACATAGATTTAGTAGTTGTATGATATGTTATTTATTTTGCTTCCTTTTGTCTGAATTAGGGGTTGGCAAACCACAGCCAGTGGGCCAATTCCAGCCCACTCCCTGCTTTTATAAATAAAAGTTTTATTGAAAGACAGACACACCAAGTTTTTACATGCTGCCTGTGAGCAGCTGCTTTTGCCCTATAATGGCAGAGTTGAGTAGTTTCAACAAAGGTCATATGGCCTACAAAAATATTTACTATCTAACCCTTTACAGGAAATGTTTACCAATCCCTGGTCTAAATAGTAAGCGGAATAGGATACTCTCTCTAATTTTTCCTGCTGCTTAGGGGAGCGGAAACGAAAACCCATTTGCACCAGGGAATCTGATCAGCTTGCAGTTTCTGATCAAAGGTGCTATCGGCTGCCCCAGCCAGGACCAATCACTGAACCCTGTGGCACAGATTGTGATCTGAGGTAAGGCCCGTGTTTCCCCATCATCTTTACAAATGAGTTGTGAGGGTCTTGTGGAGGTCTCTGCATGTGAGGAACAGGAGCAGGTGCAGGGGATGATGGGCTTTAATCCCCTTCCTTGTGTTTCTGTGAAATGAAGCATTAACCAATTTCCCATCCCTCTGAAACTGACGATCCAGCACACACACCTGCAAACATCTTATTGCTTTCTTAAGGATTAAAACTAACTAGTAAAACATGGCACTTGCCAAAAAGTTTTCGTTTGACACTGACACCTCACTGGGTGGGTATTATTATGGTTTAGTCGCATCTTATGCAAAAGTTTAGTTTGAAAGTCATCAAATAAGGGGGAAACTTTATTATTCAAAATACCTGTAATGTTCTATAGTCACCCAGAGTATATAAGCCCCAGTAGAACTCTTATGCACATGAAAGTTACAGTGTACTAGGTAGAGTCATAGAAGGAATTAGAAGAAAATCAATCTACAGATGTCTAAATATCCACTCACTTTTGTATTTAAGAGAAATCTGGAATCTGAGCCGAGAAATAGTGATGCGTACAAAATTCTTTAGTTTTCTCATTTGCCGGCAAGGTTGGCTGTATCGTGTTTGAATATTAAGTAGCCTGGGGGTTGCATTGTATAGTCTACATATCAGTTAAATGCTGGTAAGATGAGTTGGTGCTTTATCCCCCTTTTACAGAAAAAAATGTATGTAAATGTAGAATAGTTTGAAAATCTGTTAAAGTCTCACCATTCATGAGAGGCAAGATGGATACTTAAGCATTTTCAGGTTCCACATCATCACGCCAAATCCTCTTAAGTGGTATTGGCAGCCTGTAGTGCTGGAGTGAAGATGGGAAGGCATTCTCAAGGTTATAAGAGAGAAGAGCAGTGCTGTCGTCAATTAGTCATGTCTGTCATGGGAACAGGATGGAGAGACATGGTGTGAGTGTTACATCTTTGCCAGTCCTAATCTGACGTCTCTGCCTTTGGAGTTCTGGCTCTTTCCACCCCACAACACTTCCTCTTCACTCTGGGTTGCTGATGTGCTTGCGCATAGCTTGTCAAAAAGCAGTGGTGGAGGTCATTATAGAAAGAAAAACCTGAAGCATTAAAAGGCAGACATTTACACTAGGCAGTACTTATTCTTGTTATAGGTAACATCCATATGAACCCATTGCTTCAGCCAATTGAGTTGTTAGAATTAAAAGTCTTTTCAGAAAAATAATTAGCTAGTTAATGTTGACCTGAATTAATCGCTCAAGTTTAGGGAGGAAACATTGAATTGGTGGATAGAGTCCTTGAAACACACCCTCAATAAACTGGGAAAGGTGACATTTTACAATTAGCCTTATATCAGTTATCACTGAAAACACCATTATAACACTAATAATTATATTATTCATAGTGATAACTACTCTGCAAGTAATAATAAAGTCAACCATTTACTAAGGACTATTTTTAACAATTATATATTATCTTATTAATGGTCTTATGTTAATAAGATAGTTCTTATATATAAATCTTACTAATTAATTAATATTGTATTATATTAATATCCTATTAGTTATCTTATTAATAACCTACTAACAACACACTGGCATAAGTATTTTTATTATTATTCTAAATTAAAAGATAAGGAAAACAGAAGCTGAGAGAAGTTAAGCAAACTGCCCAAGGTCACGCAACTATTTAGTGAAAGAGCAGGGTTTAAATGTACTCTGTTTGACCCTTGCACCTGAATTCTTAAAACCTTAGAGAAAGCTGCTTTCATTTTTAATTCGGGCATAATTAGTGATACTCACTGATTTCATTTTGTGTAGCTTTTCTTCCTTCATGAAAAGAAATAACTCCCAGGAGTTTTCCGCTCCATCCCTGTTCTCCATCTTACTTAGACCCCTTCTCTGTTGTTTCTGCACTGAATTGGGCCAGGAGAGTCTGATAATGGGGCAGTTTTGAATGGTAAACGCAGATATTGTGGGACTCCTGCCTGTAGCACTAATCATGCTCTTACGATTGTAGGGGCAGCAAGTTTGTGCAAAGCATTTCGAGGACTAGAACATGACCATAAAAAAAGAAAAGAGTCTTTAAGAATCCTGCTTAAGGTTACCCATGGAGCAACAATTTCACGATAGAGATAATGTTTGAACTGTTACATCAAGACACTAAAATTTATCACTTCAAACAGATTCCACAATGAGCCACAATGTAGTTTGTAATGGTGCTGGCTAATCCAATGTTCTCCAAAGTCTCTCCAGTACTGGAAGCTTTCAGATATAAAACAAATATTAAAACAAATTTTAGAAAATGAATACATTGAAAGGTAGCCTTGAATCCATGAGACTTTTCTGTAGAATTGTGTGGAAGATCTCAGCTGGATATCTCCTCAAACTACATTATTGATTTATATCAGGGGTGTCAAACTCATTTTTATTGGGGGCCGTGTCAGCCTCCCGGTTGCCTTCAAAGGGCTAAATGTAATTTCAACTCCTTAACAGTTAAGGAGTAGTTACATTATACAGTCCTAAAATTATTTTGGCCCTTTAAAGGCAACTGTGAGGCTGATGTGACCCCCAATGAAAATGAGTTTGACACCCCTGATTTACGTGGAGTTATATGATATTTGAACTTGGCTGGTGAATAAAAACACCAAGTAGTAGTAGTAGTAGTAGTAGTAGTAGTAGTAATAGCTACTTTTGTTGAGTGGGTGCCACATACTGGCATGTTAAATGCTGTGCTTGCCTTGCTTCATAATCTTCATAGTAGCCCTGTGAAATGGATCCTGTTTCCCCCATTTCATAGACGAAGACACTGAAGCTTGGTGAAGTTAAGTTGCCTACCTAGGGTAAATAGCTAAAAAGTGTTAGAGCTTGCATTCATACCTAGCTCTTTCTGATCCATAACTCATTCTCTAACTTTTATTAAAAATCATTTCATAATACCTAGGTAAAACCAGGGCTTAAAATCTTATTTCATCATGTAGTAGGTGTGTCAAAGTTGCTATTCTAAATTTCCCATTCAGAGAAAGTTAACTTTTTTTATATTTAAGTTAAAAAAGAAATACTTAGACTCTACTGAGACCAAAGGAAAACAGCAGCTCAGGGAACAGCAGCTCAGGGAAAGATGGTGGCACCTCTAGCTGATTGAAGAAAAGAAGGTGAAGGAATTGTAGCCATGTTTTTTGGTAAAAATGTCTCATACAAGTAACAGCTTATGAGTAAGAATCTAAAAATGAAAGAAAGAAAAGGGAAGTTTAGGATTAGCTTATAAAGCCTAATAATAACTAGACAGGTGTATGCTTAAATCTAAAATTAATTAGAAGATTGTTTTCATTTGTCATCATTCAAATTCATATCTTTATGCCTTTTATGGATTGTTGGAAAAATAAAGTTGTTCACAGAAAAGCATATAAAGATACAAACCGAGCCCAAAGAAGGTGTTTTGCCTTTCTTCTGTCTACCTGACAGTTGCTATAATTGTGATTTGTACTAATTATTGCCAAGTGGCTATGTATAAAACTGAAAGACTGAAGAGAAGATTATTACTAATTGGTCACAGTCCGAAATAGTTTTTCCCAAAGCATGTCCATGGAATCTTAATCCCACAAGATGATCTGTGGCAGACCAGCACGTCGGAGAAGACCGTCTCCTCCCCTGTGTGGACATTCCCGGCACTGATTAACGTTGTGAAGGCCCTGAGAAGCTCTGCAGTGCAGAACGCTGCTTAAATCAGTAGCTCCCAAAATCATTTAATGCCGTAGTGCCGCACACACTCACAGAGACATCATGTGTTTTTGTCTCCACTTATTAGCAAACACTTTGCTTTTCTGAAATATGGTAATAAAATACCATCATTACATGAAACGAACTGAATGAATTCAGAACACTGAAGTTGAGACGACCTTCCAGGGAGAGACTATGAACCAAATAATAACTTTTGAGAATTTTCCCAAGGTAGCCTTATGACCCTTCACGCTTTTCAGGTTCTCTGCTCGAATTCTAGGGATTGTGTGAATGTCATGGAGACTGTATTATACTTTTCCAGACTGAGCTGCTGGGATGTTTTCTTGTGAGGGCAGGATTCTTGCCTCCCTCATCCAGGATGGAAAATAACCATTCCACAAGGAAATGGTGAGGAAAGCAAAGAGAAGGTAGTCAAGAATCAAATAACAGATTGAAGTTCCAGATGCCTCTGCTAAATTGGCTCATATTTTTGCCTTGTTTCCTCAGAGAAGCGGGGCTTCACCCAGATTAAAGTTTGACAGAATGAGATAAAGCATTGTTTTACTGTCCCTCATTTAACATGTTCCAGTTTGAGCAAAATCCCCAATATACTCTATCACTGGAACAGAAAATCTCGGTAGCCCACTTTACATGCCAAATGCGAAAGTAGGTCAACTCTGGTCTACTTTTGAGCATATGGGAGGGTTTGCAAAATAAGCTTGTGTCCAGTATACCTGTTTTCTTCCTGAGTCCTTGTCTGGAACAGGTGTAGATGGAAGAATTCTTAGGGCATTGGTGTTTTCCAAACAACTGAATTTCTGAACAATACAGAATTAACAGTCAAGGGTGAATCCAAATGAAGACTATAAAGAAAGTAATCTTCTTTGATTGTTAGATTTAATCAACACAATATTTTTCAAGTTTATTTATTTAGACTATCCTATTCAGTTTAAGCTTTTTTTTTTTTTTTTTAATTATAAGCACTGATCATGTTCCTGGGCATCAAAAAAACAAGGCAGTTTATTATCCCATTCTAAGCACCTACTGTGTGCCAGGAAAGGCTCATTATGACGTACTATAGATGAAAAGGTACTGTGTATGACAAAGATTTATAGATTCAAAACTGATTATAAAGGTGTATAATTCAGTGACGAATGAATCGGTGGAACACAGATTTTTAAGGCAGTGGGAACATTCGATATGACATTATACTGATGAATACATGTCATTATACATTTGTCCAGACCCGTGGAATGTACAACACTGAAAGTGAACCTTAATGCAAACTATGGACTTTGGGTGATAACAATGTGTCAGTATAGGTTTATCCATTATAACAAACATGCCGTTCTAGTGGGGGATGCTGGTAGTAGAGTTGATTGTGTGTACTGAGGGGGCAGGGGTTTTATGGGAAATCTCTTCCTCTCAAATTTACCATGGACCCAAAACTGCTCTAAAAAAATAAACATTCCTTTTTTTAAAAAATGTATAATTGAATTGTGTACACTATGATCCTTGTCTTCAAGAAACTTAAGGCCTTTACTCACAGTTCAGCACACTGAAATTCACAATTGCAGTCCAAATTATCTGTTCTTTTATAAATTCACAGGATGTTCACTGAGCACTTTCTGGCATAGGCCTACATAAAGGAGGTTTCCTGAGGAGAGTTTCCAACAGTAGTTCTCTCTTAAAGCAGCCTGCTTGATAAATGAAATGCTGTGGAACATGAACCTTTTAAACATAAAATTGCTTTTTTTTCCTCTGTTGAATTCCAGTGGATTTTTTTTTCTTGCTTGAATTTTAGCTTGACTGTATCATGGGAAAATCTATATAAAAACAGAGCCTCTAGTTACCACTCCACAACTTCCATATACATTGGTGGACATGAAAAAATACAGTAATATGATGGTTTAAAATTGGATTTCAGTAGCTGACTATGGCTTTGAGTTTTATGGTATTTGAGTTAAGCAAAGACAATGAACTCAAGTCTTCCACCATTGAGTGTAGATAAGACATGTAACAGAACTCTTGGTCTTTTCCCGTTGTTATGCACAGGTGGCACGTTGCTAGCAGGAGTGAATGCAGTGCCCAGTGTGGTTTAGGGTACCGCACATTAGACATCTCCTGTGCCAAATATAGCCGGCTAGATGGGAAGATCGAGAAGGTGGATGACAGTTTTTGCAGCAGCCACCCCAAGCCCAGCAGCCAGGAAAAATGCTCAGGAGAATGTAACACAGGAGGCTGGCGCTATTCTGCTTGGGCTGAAGTAAGTTGATTCTCTCTAAAAGAGATTCTTCTTCTTGAATGCTAAGTCTGATTAGTTGATGGCGATGAATCAACTAATTTGTTCATTAGGACTGTGTTGAGAAGTCCTGTTTAGCTGTATGGAAAAAAGAGTACCAGAGTTAACTTGTAATGCTTGACATGGCCATGGCATGTGGAAAATTGGTAATGGTAGACCAAATCATTCAATAACTTTGTCCATACCCCATAGGCCATTTCCAGTTTTGTTTTTCCTTACCCATTCACTAACACTGATTTCATTATAAATTGGGCAAATAAATTGATAACATGAACAGATTGTCCCAAAATAACAACTAGAATTGACCAAGGATGGTTGGTTGATTGGTTGGTTGTTTCTCAGATCTGGCAGAGACAAGCCAGACTAGCCAGGATCCTTGAGCATGCTTGATAAGAAGCTCCATTTTATTAGTTTTTTGTCTTTTCAGTGTTCTGAAAGCTGTGGTGGTGGAATCCAGAGGAGAAGGGCTATTTGTGTCAACACACAAAATGATGTCCTGGATGATAGCAAATGCATACATCAAGACAAAGTCACCATTCAGAGGTGCAATGAGTTACCTTGTCCACAGTGGAAATCGGGAGACTGGTCAGAGGTGAGATGGGAGGGCTGTTATTTCCCCTAGGTCATCCTTGATACTCTAAGTCCAAGTTCCCCCTGGGCTGTTCCAGTTTAAGCCTGCTGCACCTTTCTCCCTTCTCCTGTTGAGGAAACAGAAACTCTAGTCCTCTACTCCCTCCATGACTGTCATACTGGACATGACTGCTCCACTTGCAACTTCAGAGGCACAGTGGTTTTAGCTGGATTGTCCCCCGCAGCAGCTTTTGTTGGTGACTTTGAAGTTCCAGTCTCTCATCTCTTCTCCTCTCTGAGCCCTAGCTAAGTCAATGTAAAGGGAATCGAGACTTTAGTAATTACAAAGCTGCACTGGCTTAGATCTAAAGTAAATAATGAGGTTCCCTACTTCCTCATATTTAAGATAGGAGAATTAAGACAATGGAGTAGGGAGAGAATTTAATGTAGGAAGGGGGTGGGTAGGGCAAGGAAGAGTAATGGGAGAAAATGGGGACAACTCTAATTGAACAATAAATTTTTTTTTATATAATAAAAATAAAATGGGAGAATTAGACACCAGTGAGTGACTTATCTGACTTATCCATCCAGTTGCTACTGGGAACTTGGAAAAGGGAAAGTACCAGGCTGAGTATTCCAGATTTATACTTTTCTTACCCCTTACCTTATGAAGCGCAAGGTGAACCCTTCATTACTGAGCACAGGTGGCTCCAGGATAGCTAGACAAAGATGCTAGAGCCTCTTTCTTGCTTTTGCGCTAGTATTGGCACTCACTATTAACATAGCCCCATGAGATTCTCACTGAGTGGGTGACTCCTTACACCTTCTTTCTGGAGAGCAAGTAGAAGGAAAACTGAAGTTTCTTTTTTTTATGGGCAATGCCAGGAATGTGAGGAAGGAAGTGTTTCCTGTTAATGGCTTCTGTGTGCATGCCCTTATCACATCCACAAAAATGCAGAGTAACTGTTTACTTTCAGCATCAAATAAAGTGTGAGTCTTAAAAGGATACTATTATAGCTCGTTTAATGGCAGACAAGTAATAGTGTCTGATTCCTGGACAAATTAACAGTAAACTTAGTTCTTTCATTCTTTGTTAATAAGCTGCCTTAGCTTAAACTCTGGTATTGTTTTTAAAAAGATGAAAGAAGGTAGTGGGTTTATTTTTCTTAGATAGCTAATATTAGCTGAAGTATCACTTCAATTTAAGTAACAAACTTTTGCAAGAATGCTTGATAAAGTAGAAGCTGGGAAAATCAAACATTTTTCAAGTTTTTTATAATGAACACAGACAGTAATGATGATTATATTTAACACGTATTAAATGAGCATGTGGTAAGCATTTTACTTGGAGTCATTTTCATTTTTTTCACAATTGTTTGCTGTAGGCACTGCTATTCCCATGGTATAGATGAGAAAACTGAGGTATAGAGAGGTCACATGACCTCTGGATTAAAACCCAGGTTGGTCTGACTCATGAATTCCCTACACTTTAACTCTATTCTAGAAAATTGTGACTGTTGTTCTTCAGTATTTCATGGTGCTGTGTCGAGTTTACTTTGTACTTGAAACTGTCCCAGAGCCAGTTTCAGCAGGAAAGGAGGGAGGGAGGGAGGGAGGGAGGGAGGGAGCGAGGGAGCTTTGAAATATTTACAGACTGCTATGAGAGAGAGGAATTGCTGTGAGAAAAGGGCACACCTGCTCTTGTTAATCCACAGACAACCCCGGGACCCACATCACATTGTACAGAACTGAACCTAACTGGTTGTGCTTTCATTCCAGTGCCTGGTCACCTGCGGGAAAGGGCACAAGCATCGTCAGGTCTGGTGTCAGTTCAGTGAAGATCGATTAAACGATAGAATCTGTGACCCTGAGACCAAACCAGCTTCCATGCAGACCTGTCAGCAGCCAGAATGTGCGTCCTGGCAGGCAGGTCCCTGGGGACAGGTATTTCAAATGATAAAGTTCTTAACTACATTCTTTCCTTTTTATCTGGAGAGGGCTTACAACCGGGCATTCCAGCACCGGGATTTCTCTGCTGTGTCTGTGACTTGCGCTATACCTTCATGGCTCTGTGTGGAAGCAAGAGAAACTTTACAACTGTTTCATCACACTTTGCGGGATTGACATTTGCCCTCCTGCTGCTGATTATCCCCTTTACAGACCCATGTGTACATCTTTACTCTTAGTTGAAACTAGATTGAGACACGAACATTTGAACAATTCACAACAGGGAGAATTTGAACAATTCTCCCTGTCTGATGTTGTTTTCTAGTTTGCCCCTATGCTTCTGTTATAGAAAATGGGATCCAGCCCCAGTGTCTTTGGCTGAAGAGTCTGGACTGGAATTTGGGTGGGATGTTTTGGCTCCCAGTTTTTCCAAAGCTCACCTCTCATAAATAAGTCAGTCTCGAACAAGTTAATTAGATCAAAGGCTGCAAGATTATCTCACTTGCAAGAATCTCTTCTGAGTTCCTTTGTCTGTAGGTTTTAAGTCCTAACTAGATCTATTCTTAAAGGACAGAATGAAAGTCTCTCTTGGGCTCGCATTAGAGAAGCCACTACTCTTGGAAACAAGTCCTTCCCAATATAGAAGCAAAACATTCTGGTACTATTTAAGTAGCTCTCCGGGTTCACAGGAGAAGCAAAGCAGCTGTCTGCTGTCACTTACATAGTACAGTATCTTGAAGAATGACTTTTCCTCCACCCTGTCCAGTCACAGCCTCAGCCACTTCAGTTGTCTGGCTTGCATCTTCATTTCCAATATGGCTGTGGCAAAGGGAGCACCTTTGTTGCTACTCGCTGACACTTTTTGTCATTAGCATTAACAATTTCCCAATCCTCCCCATTATATAGCATCCCTAGTCAAAAGGTCTGATCACTCTGCAGAAACAGGAGAGTCTACATACACTTCAAGTATTGCCTCCTTTTTGTCCCCATCTACGTAACTCTTAGGGACTAGTAAGAGGAAAGATGCACAGCTCAGGGTCACTGTTAAGATCTGAATATAACATCTTTTAGAACTGGTGGACCTAGTTTTTACCCTTGTCCACCCCAGGCCAGTCCTAACCAGAGATTTGTTCTTCCTTTGCCTGGACATGCAGTTCAGGGCAACAAACTGTGTTTTAAAATATCATTTAAGAATAATGCCTGTTCATAAGAGTAAATGTGCAAAATGTTATTTAGCAAAAAGAAGAAAACCAAACATACTTGTAACTCTACACTACAGAGATTACTATTATTAATAGGCTTGATTTCCTTTTTAAAACTAATATTAAGGTTATATTTTGGGGGTTTTTTGTTTGAAGTAAAACTCGTACAAAATTAACCATTTCAAAGTGTCATTTAGTACATTCATAATGTTATGCAAACACCACCTTTATCTAGTTCCAAAACATTTTCATCCCCCCAGAATACTCGCTAAACAGTTATTTCCCATTTGCTGTCCCTTTAGCCTCTGCAGTCCACAGTCTGCCTTCTTCCTCCATGGATTTACTTATTCTAAGTATTTCACATAAATGGAATCATACAATATGGGACCTTTTGTGTCTGGCTCTTTCATGTAACAATGTTTTTAAGGTTGTAGCATCCACATTGTAGAATACATCTTTTCTTTGTTTCTTTATATGGCCATGTAATAATCCATTGTATAGATATAGCATATTTGCTTATCCAGTAGTCCCCCATGGGACATTTGGATTATTCACACCTCTTGGCTGTTGTGTATAGTGCTGCTACGAATATTCATGTATGAGTGTTTTTTTTAGTACCTAATTTCAATTCTTTTTGGTATATACCCAAGAGAGCTGTTGATGGGCCATTTGAACCTTCTGTGTTCAACTTTTTAACTAACAAACAGTTTTCCACAGAACGTGCACCCTTTTACATTTCTACCAGCAATACACAAAGGGTCCAATTTATATACATCCTTGCCAACACCTCTGATTTTCCTACTTTTTAATTATGACCCTCCTATCGTTTTGACTTGTATTTCCCTAAGGACTTGTTGACCATCTTTTCATGTGTTATTGGCCATTTGTGTATCTCCTTTGGAGAAATGCTTATTCAAGTCCTTTGCCCATTATTTAAAAATTTGTAATTGTGGTGAAATACAGATAACATTAAAATTTACTGTCCTAACCATTTTATGTATACAGTTCAATGGTGTTAAGTATATTTATATTGCTGTACAACTAATATCCAGATCTTTTCATCTTGCAAAATGAAAACTCTGTCCATTAACTAACTGCCCATTTGCCCTCCACCCAGCCCCTGGCAACCACCATTCTACTTTCTGTCTCTATGAATTTGACTATTCTGGATACCTCTAAAAGTAGAATCATACAGTATTTGTCCTATTGTGACGGAATTATTTCAACTAGCATAATATCCTCATGGTTTACTCATGTTGCAGCAGATGTCAGAATTTTCTTCCTAAAATTTTTGAGACTGAATAATAGTCCACTGTATGTATCTATCACATTTTGTTTTTGCATTCATCTGCCAATGGCCGCTTAGGTTGCTTTCATCTTTTGGCTATTGTGAATAATGCTGCTATGAACAAGTGAGTATATTAATATCTCTCTGAGACTCTGCTTTAGATTCTTTTGGATATATACTCAAAAGTGGAATTGCTGGGTTATGTGACAATTCTATGTTTAATTTTTTGAGGAAACGCCCTACTATTTTTCATGGTTCTGGTAGCTATAGTGTAGAAGATATACAAATGATTGAAATATACCCTCCTCCTTCTATGGGTTCACAGTTAAGGAACTGAACTCCTACAAATGTACTTTGAGTGGTGGTAGAAATAATTTCAAATATTAGAGTGATAATTGATCAGTGTGATTTGTACACAGCAGGATCACCTAATTTTAACTGATTTCTTTAGATTCCTACTTTCTGGCCCACAATGATGGAAATAATTTTTGTCATGTAGAACATCATGTGAAAAGTAAGGGAAGTAGAAATTTTGCTGAATTATGTGTGCTTTTGTTTTATTTCTTTCCCCCAGTGCAGTGTCACTTGTGGACAGGGATACCAGCTCAGAACAGTGAAATGTGTCGTTAGGACTTACATGTCAGAGGTAGATGATGATGTCTGCAATGCAGCGACTAGGCCCACTGAGGCCCAGGTAAGTCTTTTTCATTCAACTCAGTTGTTACCTTTGTGCACTGAGATGCTAAAACATCGCAGAACTTCAGTCAAATTGAAGTCTTTTTATAGGTAAGTATGCAGGTAGAGAAAACTATTGATTAAATTATTCTGGATTTATTTATTTGTTATATTTTGAATCTAATATTTTGATGTACAAGTTTTTTTGTTATCTGGTCATTGAAATGTATGTGGGTTTGATCCTGATTTTTATTGGGTGGCAAATGTTGATTGTTTGGTCTTGTTTTCTTGAACTTAGTTTTTTAAAATAATTTTAATTAGGGTTCAGCAGAGTCATATATATTCAGGCAGCAGTGTGCTGGTGCTGGCTTGCTCCTACATATTACTGCTATCTATGCCCTTGAATTATTTACATGTGTGTGTCTGTATGATGGAAATACTATGTAATGGTGAGCTACTGTACCTCTCTTCCCAATTTGATATCAAATTGGTAGCTTGAAATTGGCCATAGGGAGAGTCTTTACAGCACAGAAATCAGCAAATACTATATATTTCAGGGTTTTATTTATTGTTTTTCTGATTGTTTAGACACAAGAAGGTGATGGAAAAAATATTAATAATGAAAATTAAACTTAAAAGAGTGTCGTGTCTGCAGCTGTTACATTGTGAATAGCACAAAAAATTAAGAAAATATTTTCCAGTATTTGCAAAGAAATCATTCGTGTCATTGATGAATGACAATGAATGAGTAAATTGATGAGTGAAGTTCTTACATGCATCTTCATTACTTCACTTTCACCCTACTCTTAAGAGTAAACAAAACATCAACTAACATTTATGTCGAAGTGTCACTTGTCCAGCACTTATAACCGTAGTTTGTTAACAGCTTCAAGAGTTCGGCAAAAATCAACAAAACTATTCTGTGAGAATCAATTGGCTGTATGGAATTTTAATTGAACAGTTATGCATTTTATTGTTATTTGCAAGTTGTGTGCTACACATTCTTTATACTAATACAGTTTGTAATAAGCACAAATGTACATATATAAGCATATATGTGTGTATTCATCTCTATCTACAGAAACACATGCACACCTTTTTTCTCAAGAGATATACTTGATAATCACTTACCAGCACACTGCATTATGTGGGCCTTGATTTTGGCATCATTTGTATAAAGGGAAGACTTGGGTTTATATATCAGCTTTGCCAATTCCTGAAGACAGGATTTGAACCCAGACTTTCTCCAGAACTCATGCTCTGAGCCTCCGCCAGGCAACACACTGCCTCTGTCTTGAGCACCCTTAGTCTGCTGCATGCCAACATGTGTTGTTTATGGATGAAGTGTGTCAAAAAAGTAAATGAAGATGGCAGGGTTGCCCATGTTGTCATCGTTGATCAATTAATCCAACACGACTCATGAGTTGTGTCATCTTTATTTTTATTACTTTACTGAAATATTCCTAACCACCATATTATAAATGCCTGGGAAATATTAGCTATTACATCGGAGAAGTCATGAAGTAAGGACTCAGCAACTCCCTTAAAGATTCCAAACATGTGTTTCTCTCTAAACTGCTCTATAATATCCACTGGACTAGAGGGCAGGCCCACAGTTGCAGCATGTGAATGACTTCTTCCCTCTATGAAAAGGTCCCCGAGGTCTTAGAATTTTTAGTTCTTATCTTTTTACATGCCATGACCATGAAAAGTGGGCATTGACATAAAGGTAACTGGCTTTCCACCCTTCTCCCATCTAGGACTGTGAATTACCATCCTGTAACCCTCTCCCAGCTGTCCCAGAAGCAAGGAGAAATGTACACAGTGTGCCCAGAACCCAGTGGCGATTTGGGTCTTGGACTCCAGTAAGAAATAGAATGGTAGAAGTTGAGGGGGTGGAGGGCGAAGAAAGCATTCTCTGACGTGACCATAGAATGGATTGCTGTCCAGTTAGCAACTGATTCAAATAACATTCTACATTCTTTTATTCCAACACCCAGTGCTCAGCCACTTGTGGAAAAGGTACCCAGATGAGATATGTCAGCTGCCGGGATGAAGACGGCTCTGTGGCTGATGAGAGAGCCTGTATAACCCTGCCTAGACCAGTGGCAGAGAAAGAATGTTTTGTGACTCCTTGTGGCCAGTGGAAGGCTTTGGACTGGAGCACTGTAAGCAAGTGCATTCTTTGGGACTGGAGAGGATTGGGGCACAGTAAAGGGGATGACTCTACCAGGTTTCAGATGTCAATGGATAACATTTTAGAATTGGACTTAAATTTAGATTGGGATTTAAATTGTGCTTCATGTATGTGCAGCTGGTATAAGTCTTAGCCAGATGGATAAGAAATGCACATTTTTAAAAAATGTGTAAGTCAATTAAGCCCCTATCCTGTTGGGCTCATTGGAAAGCCAGTCTTAATTGAATCACATGAAAATGTAGTAGGTGTGTAAGGTAACAAAGGCAGAGAAGATGAAGGGAGGAGTACAAGAATGGCCTTTCACCCTGAGTCTGGGTGTCTCCTGCATCCTATGATCCATTGGAGTCCAATGGCTCTTGGCTTTCCCACAAAGAGTAAAAAGTGAGAATCTTCACTCCTTGCTTTGCACCAGGACTCTATGCACACCCAGCACCATCTATGGGATTTTGTAGAAGTAGAAAAACCTTTGTCTTAGACAGCTCCTACTTTGTGCCTTACCAAAACCACAGAGTCCATGAAATACAAAGCTTAGGATAGGTGAGGAGACATCACAAGGAAAATGGAGACTAATGTGTCAATAGATACCATAACATACATACAAAATTTGAGAGGTAGATTCAGAGAGAGCTGTGTAAACATGCAGACATTGACGTTTACTGGCTACACGACCTGCAGTTGTCTGATTAAAGTCTTTGAGCCTTAATTTCTTCTGCTCTTCGAAAAAGACCAAAAAACACCTACCTTCAAGGATGTTGTGTGGATTATTTGAGATTATATATGTTAAATATTTAGCACAAACTGGGTGCTCAATAAATGGTAGATAATCTCATTCTCATGTCTTGAGCCTCCAAACAGACAGACAGATATCAGGTACATCTGTTTACTCACTAAGTATTTGATAAAGCTCGCTGTACAAAAAACAGCGAACAGCAAATAATAAATTCCTTACTGTCATGGAGATTAGCCCAAAGGAGATTCCAGGCCCTGAGGAAATAGAGAAATAGAGTGGCAACAGGTACTGGCACGCATTAGAGAAAACTCCAGCAGAGTACTTGCATAGGGAAAGATGGCTGTGGTTTCAGACAGGGTGGTCAGAAAAGGGCTGGCATTGATTGAGCAGGACTAAACTAAGTGAGGGAGTAAGCCACGTGGGTATTCCTGTGGTGCAGCAGAAAGTACAGCAGATACACAGACCTGAGATACGAATATTCTTGGCATAGTAAAAAAATCCATAAGGCCAGTGTGGCTAGAATGCAGTGAGTGGAGGATGACAGGAGGTGAGGAAAAGAGATAGCCAGTGACTGTATCATTGGGGTCTACCGGTTCAAGTAAGGACTTTGAACATCCAGTAACATCCAAAGTGAATTGGGGAGTCACATGATCTAACTTTTGTTTGCGAGAGTCACTGTTTGTGATAATGTTGATGGCAGACTTGGGGGTAGGATTAAGGTTATGAGCAGGAGCCCAGATGAAAGGTCATTACAATAGTTCAGGCAAAAGAAGATGATGGCTTGGACTGGAGGGGTGATGGTGGAGGCAGTGAGAAGTGTGTATTCTGAACACTGAGCTGACACTATTTCTCAATGGGGTGGGAAGAAAAGGGAGGAATCAAGGATAACACCAAATTTACCTGATAACCTGGTGAGTGGTGGGAAATTTACAAAAAAATGTACTTTCATGAGTTTATGACTGCTGAGTGACTGACCCTTTCTTTTTCTGAACATTCAATGCAGTGTTCTGTAACATGCGGGCAAGGTAGAACAACCCGGCAAGTGGTATGTGTCAACTACAGTGACCATGTGATTGATCAAAGCAAGTGTGACCCAGATTATATCCCAGAAACCAGCCAAGACTGTTTCATGTCACCATGCCCTCAACGAACCCCAGACGGTGTCCTGGCTCAAAACCCTTTCCAAAATGTGGGTTATCACCCCAGGGGCTTCAGCCCTAGCCAAACCCATGTGCTTGGTGGAAACCAGTGGAGGACCGGACCCTGGGGGGCAGTGAGTATTTACTGAGGTCTTTTCCTAACTTGCCTTCTTCTCTTTCACTGGAGGCGCTGTTTAAGGAAAAACAGACTAGAAACACCTTTGAAGCATTTTTTCCACAAAGAATTGACATGCATTTTCACCTGTTTGGGGGTCATCCGCAGTGGGTAAATTGCAGTCCCTGAGAAAGTGCCACATAATGCTGTCTTCACGCACCTGTAAGCTACCGTGACTGGGTCGAGAATGGGTTGCCCCTGCTGGGTGACATGATCAGGCAGCCTCCTGGGAGGGGCTGGGAAGGCCAGAACCAGTGAACTTGGAGGCGGCACTGGCCATTCTTACCTGCAGGGAAATTAAAAGGGCAGGGGGACTTTGCTGAAAGGGAGCTCTTAATGAATGTCATTTTCCAGACGAGTGCAATGTCAAAGTGGCATGGTTGCTGTGTAATTTGTAGCAGTAGATCATGGTCCTGGATGGGGTGGGGAGACACAGGAGGCTAGAGAAGTGCTGTAACTTGTGGACTTTGGCAGGTCCCCTCTGCTCTTCAAGACTCAGTTTTGTCATCTGTAAAACAAAATTAACCATAATTCTGGCTTTCCTGAGTTGTAAGAATTAAACTCAGTGATGCAAATAAAGTGCTTTGCACTCTGCCTGCCACAGAGTGAGACCTTAATAGGTGCCAGCAATAGTCTTTATCACTACCATTGTCCTTCAAAATAGGAAGACCTTGAAAATTATTTAATATTCAAAGGAAAAATATGCTTTTGAGTGTTTTTAATTTTTTACTAAATAGTTCTCCAACAAAAATAGTTACATTGTGGAATATTGGCCATATGGAATGGAACTGCAGGCAGGGGAGGAAGCACTGGCCCTGGTTGGTATGAGGGTTAGGGGTTTATTCATCACTCCAGGGTCTTCTTTTGAATTATGCACTGTCCATTTCCTTCTAGTACTGCTAATTGTGTTTAATTATTTCTAGATTAGAAAGAGACTGTTTTCACCTGGTTGTTTCAATAAATCAGACTGACTCCCTAAGAATTCTGATTGACTGCTGCACGTTTGCGGGCATCCGTTGTGTATCTGCCAAGCTGTAGGGACCTCCGGCATCCCATCCTCCCTGCGTGCTTTCCTCTTCATGTTCCTTCGCCTGGCTCAGAAGTGACTTTGGTTCTAAGAAATCAAAGGGTGACTGATCACTAGGTGTCCCACAATTTTTCTGATTGAAAAATTCAGAACTTTCATATATGTTCTAGTGATAACACTAGAAATTTTTTTAAAACATTTTAAAACTGCTCCTATTTAGGACTGCATTTAGGAGTGATACATTCCTTTGAGACTGAATGATTCTGCCCCAGGCAGAATTCCCAATTAGGGGGGATTAGATAACCTTTTTGCAACAATGGGTAACACCATTCTTTTCCCCATTGTGCCTGTTTTTTGTTTGGTGATTTTCTTCTAATTTAAGTAAGGCTGAAGTTGGACACTATGATCTTTCAGGCCTCACTTGAAATGCCTGCCCTCCTCCAGGAGTGTGCGAGATGTTCAGGGATCCTTGCGTGATATGGCTCACAAACTGTATGTGTGTGCCTTCTGTGGCAGAAAAGGCAGCAAAGAATCATAAGCACTGGAGAGTGGGAATCTCGTTTACACTGGGTTCTGGAGGAAGAACCTTGTTTTACAGTAGACTTCTGTAGAAACTCGAACCCTGTATGAGGCTTTCCATATATTATCAGTTAGGGGTCTCTGGTTGCAAGCAGAAGAAAAGAAACTGACTCTTTCAATTGAAAGCAAAACAAACAAAACTGTTTAGCCCCAGTACAGGCAGAGACCAGTGCATCTTCAGGGGTCTAGCTCAGGTCTTGCCAATTTTTTTTCTGCAAGGGGACAGATAGAGAATATTTTGATCTTTGTGGACCATACAGTCTCTGTCACAACTAACCAGCTCTGCTGCTGTAGCACAAAAGCAGGCATAGACAATAAATCAATGGGCATGGCTGTGTCCCAATAAAACTTTGTTTATAAAAACAGGTTGTGGGCCAAATTTGACTCCCAGACTTTGGTTTGCCAAATCCTGCTCTAGGTGGAGCAGTAACTAAAGGATAACTTCTTTAAAGAGTTTCTGTAGTCATGGATCCCCTTTACCTCCGAACCACCCTTGAGTTATTCTACTCAGGATTCAAATTCCCAGGAAAGTTTGATTGCCCGGCTTGTTCCACTTGCTCACACCAGGGCAGAGTATTGTAATAGACAATCCCACCAAGGTGGCATCCATTGGGGGAGGAATCGTTCTTTATGGGAGAATTGGGCTGCCAGATGTAGGGTGAGTATATGAGGCAGGTAAGAAAAGCAGGTGCCCATTACCTCTTGCTTCTTTAAAGGCCATTTACCCTTTTTTTTTCCCAGTGGGGATGATAGGTGCAGGGTTTGTTCAAAGAAATATCTACCTACAAAAATATGTCATCTAAAGAACATAGGAAAAGTGTCAACAAAAGAAGTGCATAGTGTAATTCTACAACACAGTCCTTCAACTAAGAATCCCTGTTAATCAAAAAAGACAAAAGTGAACCTGGAGAAGATCAGGTGCAACACTGAACCTGCGTGTGGGAGGATAAAGACCTATGCTGGCCGTGGGTTTGGAACTGTGCAGTGCAGTTTCAGGTGCGCAGTTCCATTGCTTGGCCCCAGCTGAGCACTGTCTCCATCTCTTTGGTCAGATCCTCAGGAGGAAACATCTGATTGGTCATTGGGCAGCGGTTGATTAGTTTGTTTTGGATCAGGGATCCATCCTTGCTCCAGTAGGCCATATTGAAGAGAAGGTAGAATGTGGCTTATAGAGCTGCTTCTTCCAGAAACTTGAAAGGGACCAGGCAATAAATCCTGTGCCCACTGCCGTGGGAGTTAACAGGGATATGAGTTGTGACAGAGCCCTCCCTCAAGGAGTTTACTGTTTTGTTGGGCCATGCACTCACAGGCAACATAATAAAAGAATAACACAAGATTTCGTTATGAAGGGAAAAATTCAAGGGCCAAAATATGTGTATTCCAAATCTATTTATAACATGGAAGTTCCTTCCAAACATTTCAAGTTCTGGTCCCCAGACAAAGCCAATTAAAATAATAGTTATCTTTGTTTTTTATTATGGACTAAGCTGTTTCAGAAGTAGAACAAATATTTTAAATATTTTCAAATTTAGAGTAAGTATACCAGAACCATCTGAGAATAGAGGTAGAATATTTTAAAACATTAAAAATTTACCAAAATCAAAAATTACCTAAATATTTTCTCAGACAGCATTCATAAATCTATTTTCTTGCTGTATGCATATTTTTAAATTAAACTCAATATATTTTTAAACCTCTCATAATTTGACAAGCATAAATAGGAAAATTGAACTGAGGTCCAGTATGGTAAGCAAAATATATTCACATCATTATATGAAAGAAGCTGACCAGCAAAAAAACCCTGCATTTACAGGTACTTTGAAATAACACAGGTGTGTGCTGAGATTTGACAGAAAGCACAAAGCAGCCATTAGAACCTGGAACTCAAAACATTATTGCAAATGCATTTTGATGTGATAAATTGTGGGAATTACATTGCCTTGAGAACTACATGGTTATTTTATAAGCAAACTGTTAAGCGTCAGATTAAAGGATACTAGCAAACACTTTGGGTTTAAAAAGATAACAAAGTTATGGAAAAAACACTAAGATGTAGATAAATAAAAGCTTTGAGAAGCTTGTGTGGGAAATTAGCTGAAAGGCAATCGTAATTCTGTGACAACCATGAGAGGGGTGCTAGACTGAATATCTATTCAAAGAGAGGTTTATCCACATGAAATTCAATGAAGTTCATTGAGAAATATACAGAAAGAAAGAAAATAAGTCCTGCTACCACCAGCCACTAAGGTAGACAGACCCTATTATTAAGGGAGAGATGGCATCGTTACCTGTGAGAAAATGACGTCAAAGTGGTGTTCATATAAGTGAACGAGTTAATATGAAAGCTTAATTTCAACAACTGGCTATTAGTTAAGGCGTATAATTTGATGCCTATGTTGAAAGGGAAGTCAAATATTGGTTCTAAATAAGCACTTGGAGTTTTGAAAAGAAAAGAATGTCTCAATAGACTGTAGTGTCATTCAACACCTGTGTACCTGTCAGAAATGCAGAGAAGATAAAGGAGGACATAAATAGGGCTGCTTTGGAAATAACAACACATTATCAGTCATTAGACATTTTCTGGACACCAGCATTTACCAAACACCTACACTAGACATTTACTGAACACCTATTCAAGGCCTAACACGTGCAAAGGAGAAGCCATGTTTCCACCCTCCAGGTATTTATTATAAGACTTCTACATCAAATGACCCCACAGGAGGGAACATCTCACAAATGCTTTCTGTCCATTGTGGACGATTTCTGTCACTTTTCTCTCTGACCTTTCAGTCAGCTGTTTTTGTGATCCTAAAGTGGAAATGCAGTGGGGATTAACCTGTTGACTGATGTCTGATGTGCTCAGTGTTCTAGTACCTGTGCTGGCGGGCGGCAGCGCCGTGTTGTTGTATGTCAGGATGAGAACGGATACACCGCAAGTGACTGTGTGGAGAGGATCAAACCTGATGAGCAAAGAGCCTGCGAGTCTGGGCCATGTCCTCAGTGGGCTTATGGTAACTGGGGAGAGGTGAGAGTAAAAGTCTGTTTATACGTCCTTTGGAAAAAACATAGAGTAATTTTGTATGACCAAACTGTGTTATTGTTTATAGTTTATTTGAAGTAAGCAGAGTTAGCTCCAGTGAAAGCTTCTTGATTTGGGATTAACTAGGAGACCTGTCTTAATGCTAAACTACTTTAAAAGTGCATTCATGACTAATTATATAGACAGCTTGATTACATTGGAGAGGAAAATTAAGAAAGAATGCAGATAAATGCTAATTTAAATTGTTAACCTCTGCTAGTTAAAAAAGGTGAAGGCCTGTAAATTGATTGAAAATATGTATTAAATTAGTTAATGGAAATTTTGTCATCTTCTTCAGAGTTTTGGGATGTTTGTGATACACTCTTATTCTCATAGCATAATGTCTCCCATTATTTTAAACCCCCGATGAAACCAGAATGAATAGGTGCTATTTTTCCTATCAAAGGTGATTCCTTTTAAACATGAAGTAAATAAATTAGCTGTATATTCTCAAATAGTAAGATTCTTTAGCTGTTACTTTTTAGACTTTCCTAAAGAGTTGCCTGTTCTTACCTTTTAGACCATTTTAAAGAGTCTGGCTGATGAAGGGCAATGTGGAGTATTTGAACCAGAGACAATTGGGTACCATTCCCAATCCTGACTCATATTAGCTATGTGGCCTTGGCAAAATGTAACTTTGCCAAACATCTGCATCCTCTTCTATAAATGGGGATGATAAAGTCATCAAATTCATAGTATTCGTGGCAATTATATGAGATGGTGCATGTCAAATGCCTATCACATAGCCTTCAAACAAAGATAACTACTATGGTAAAAATGATAATTATTATTAGTAATAATTATTATCATTCATATTACTATCATTATTAAATTGGCTATTGAGTCACTATTACATGTAGGGCTTATATACTTATTGTTTTATTCTCTTGAATTTACAGGGAGATCACATATGTAAAGCTTGTTGAGTTGTTCTGTCTTGACTGTAAAACTTATAAAATAAAACATGAGGATTAACATCATGGAGATTCCAGTGCCAAGAGGGGGAAAGACAAATGAGATGAAGAGGCCCATAGTGCGCCCTCCTGCCTAACTGAAATCATATGTTCACATTGCGTGGTTTCATACACGTAACCCAGTAGTCATAGGCAGTCGTTGCAGAGCTTTTTGTTGACTTTCGTTGACAGTGCGTCATTCTGGAGGGCTTGGCTCAAAGGCAGGAAGGGAGAATCAGGCTCTGCGAGTCATGCAGTATGGCTTTCCCAAAACTCCTCAAAACATTTTGTCCTGTGGGACCCATGATTAAGCTTCTGTAATTGGACTGAAGCCAGAAGAGTACACGCATTCACTGGGATGCTTGCTTTCAGCACGGACCAGATCATTCCACATTCTGTGGGAGATCTGGCCTTGACACAGCAGGGAAACCAAATGTCAGTGTTCCTGGATGTGAGCACAGCAGTTTCCTATCCAAGAAATACAACTTGTTCCTGCCTCAGAAGTTTGGATCTGGCCAGGAGTCAGAACTTGATCCAACATTCCCATCATGCAGTTTATTCATTCTCAGGGAAAGTCATAGTTAGTCTAAGATTCTAAGATAACATAAAATATTTTGATATCATAAAGGTCTTTGGAGATTGAAGTCACACAATAGCCAAAGGTTGGTGACAGCTTCTTAAAAGTTTCCAGGAAATAAAACTGGCTAAGTCATTATTTCTTTTATGTGGTACTGGGTGGGTTTTGGATATTTGATTTTTGGTTTTGTATACTGTAACCCTATCCTAAATGCTTGTTATTCAGTTGACCTTGATCAAGTTAATTAACTAACCTCTTTTAAGCTTAGTTGTCCCATATATAAAATAGAGCAAATAATTATTCTCCCCTCTTGATGAGATCATAAGCATTGAGTGCAGGTAAAGAGGTAGCACTCAGTAAAATATACCTACCATTGAGGTAGAGAGCTGTTGCAGATATTACTTTGAATAATTCGGTGTGGTTCTGTCTAAAGACTTACCTTGCCCTGTGCCAAAATAGAGTTCAACTAAGAAATATTTCTTATGGGAAAAGAAAATTCGCCATTGCCTCTTCAGACAAAATAACTGTAGCCTTCCTTTTCCTTTTTGCAGTGTTCTAAGCCATGTGGTGGAGGCTTACAAACAAGACTGGTGGTTTGTCAGCGTCCCAATGGTGAACAGTTTCCAGATCTGAGCTGTGAAATTCTTGATAAGCCTCCAGATCGTGAGCTGTGTAACACACATGCTTGTCCTCAAGATGCTGCGTGGAGCACTGGCCCTTGGAGTTCGGTACGACACTATTAATGTTTGTTAGCCAAACTGTCTAACTAATATACCCAATTCCAAGGTACTCTGGGGCATTCCTCTGCAACAGATGCTCACAAGGGCATTTCTGAAACTGTGTGATAAACAGTATATTATTTTCATTTTCTTCATATTGATATACAACAGAATTGATTATTTATGATATTGCCAATGTGACTTTACAGAATACATGTACCTCATACAGGAGTGGTGCCAATGGCCAAGCAAAAGCTTCCTTTCATAGAGGGACTAGACTATATATATTTGGATTTTTTTTTAAAGAAACGAAATAACTTAATGTAATTGTTAAGCTCCAAAGTGATTTAAGCAGACAACTCAATAGCAGGCATACTTTCCTTTTCAAAGCTGTGGTTGTTTTGACTTTGGGAAGAGTCCTACTTATTGAGGCCAAAGCAATGTTTTTTTCATTGACTGTAATTTGCCACTGTGTGACTCAGGTACAACTCTCAACACAGTCACCGCACAGGTTGTATTCATAAAATATATTTAAATCATTTGAAATACACAAAAGGCCAACAGTGCACTCAGTGACCTGATGCTTTTCACTGTGACTGAAATGTTTTCCACGAAGACACGAAGCCCGGATGAGACTATTTCTTGCTTTGGTCCTAGGCTTCCTCTGCTATCTGCTTAGTTGACATTGTGAGACAACTTTCCACTCTAAACACTATGCAAACGTCCAGGGCAGCTCTGGACAAACAGAAGGATCAGCAATTTTAAAACAATACTTTGGCTAAGTTGTGCTATAACCTGTGGAGCCGTTAGGGCTGTTTCATACTAAATATTCCTTTAAATACAGTAATTGCACTGAAGCTGAAATTATATTCTATTAAGTCATATCCAGAAAATTTTTTTATATGATTCTAGGAAAAGTCTTAACCATTCCTGGAACCAGCTAAAGAGCAGATTAACTGACGTGGCATGCCTAACACCAGTTGATGCTTCTCATAATCAAGGGTTTCAGTGTCTGAAGGTAGAACACTAGCTTTATAACTTCTGTCCTTTCTATTAAGTAGAAATCTAGAGGAATTTAGAGAATCATCTCAACTGGTACTATTTAACTGGGCTGTAGGATTTTATTCAAGAGCTTAAGAAATGCCAGGATCAGATGAATGTTTACCTGGAGCATTTGTCAGCAGGATTGACACCATCCCCCACCCCAAAGTGAACACTTTGAAAAAGATTGGAAATAACCTTAGATTGTCAGGAACATCCTCTGCCATTCTTAACTTCTATAATTTGCCTATTACATATTATTCTTCATGAAATTCTCCCCTTGAGCCCCTTGTATTTTCACCCTATTTACTCAGCCAAGAACACCACTACAGTAGAATTATGTTTTAAAAAGTCTACTGGCTCTTTAAAAAGTTGTCTTTCTTTAATTCGACCAAAAAATGGCACTTAACCTTCAGGGGGAGGGGTATGTGCATATATGATATAATGCAATATCGTGATATAATACATATTGTATACTGTATATGATATACATGTATATGTCATATACAATATAATATATATATTAGTTTCCACGGCATTCTCTTCTTTGAACACTTTCTAAATACAGCTCAAAATTTTTTACACAGGATCACCACCCTACCCCACACATATTTTAAGAGCTTAAATTTTAAAATACAATCTGCTATTTAATTTAACTGAAGACTTTCAGAGTTTTATTTTTACTATAGTTGTTCTTCTTGGACCTGCACAGAGTTTTCTGAAACACAGAGAGAAGAAGATAGAGATTTTAATCCTCTGTTATGAGCATAAAGAAATGCATGGATTTCTAAATTATTTTTGCTGCCTCTATGATTTTAATGCTTACTTTATAAAGTGATCATTATTAAAATATGTATTTAAATGCCTCTGCAGCCTAGCAGCAAGGCCACTCATTCAAGACTTTTGTGATTTTTTTAAAAATTCAATCAAAACAACTTTATTTAAATAGATACATTTATATTACATACATTTATGTAATATAAATGTATGTGTGTGAGGGCAATCTTTTAGATTCTTACTGTAGGATTTTCATTTTACTTTTATGTTCATTTTTGTGGATGCATTGGTACAATTTTGTAGGAATTCTAAACTTCAGCATACCTCAGTGAATTGTGTCAATATCCATAAGCCACTTCTGTGGTCCTTCATCAACTGACAGTGAAATTAACAACAAAAAGTATATTTGAGGTACTAATATGTTGCTTGCAACAGAAAGCAGACTAAATTCATCAGAGACCAAGGCTAACGATTAGTCCTTCAGCGGCTTGCTTTCTGTCCCCAAGGACTTCCATGCTGGAAGTAACATGGAGAAACAACTGCCACTGTGAGGAGGCTTTTTCCAAAGTCAAAATGGAGACAGCTTAGTTCAACAGTTGTTACTAAGGAACAATATTTAGGAAAGAAATTCCAAAATGGTGTTAATTCTTTCTAGTCTCTAAACTGAAGCTCCTGTGAACATAGGGTTCAAGTACCTGTTTTTAGGCCCTTAGTTCTACCTCAAGTCATTATAAATTGATTGTGAAAAACATCTTCCAAAAATTCAGCCTTTTCTGTCTTTTTTATAATGTGTCCTTGCACTATTAGTTGACACTGTTTTATTTGTGAAATCAGGTCGTTCCACTGATAAGCTCCTGCAGCCAGTCTCAGGAGCTGACTTTGCCGCAAATGCACACATACCCTGTCTCGAGGGATTCATTGGAAAGAGAACTCGGTACTATCAGATGCAGCCCAAAGTGGGTTAGAAATCCGAATTTCTAGAGTAAACTGACTCATCAAGATAATTAAAGTAAAAAAAGGGACTCGGTGAGGGATGTTACCCATCCAAGCTGGTCCCATGGCACGCCTCTTTTGCCTTGCTCCGTGTATCTGCTAGCTAATTATCTTTCAGGCTAGTCCTTCATAGGAAAAATTGCTCATTTTGTTTTCCATGACAAACCTAAAAGTGTTCTCTGAGCCTTGCTTTAGGTGCTTTGGAATAATGCTTGTTGACCCAACAATGAGAATTTATGATTTCACAAAGGAACGGTGCTTTTGTTTCTGCCTGGCCGATTTATGAATTTTCTCTACCTCATTTTCATATTAAAGTTTGCAGCTCTTGTAGGTAGAAAGAGGAAATGTTTGACATCAGCAATTTTATCACCTCAGTGCATTTCTCTCTAGTAAAAAATAAAGAATATAAATATCGCTATCATATTTTCTGAATACAGCTTTAAGCAGCCAAGCCTAGTATTATCTGAATATTTTGAGCAGTACAGATTTCTGTGTGTTTATATAATAAAGTATAATTTATTTTTCTATGTTATTTAATTTTATATGCAATGTTTAAAAATCGGTGTTTATCAGCAGACTGTAAAGTCAAATAGACTATGTGAATTAGAAATTCATTTGTATGTTTCTTTTGCTTTTTAAAAGGTACACTTTAATTTTATTTGCCTCCAACCTGTACCATCCCTCTCCAAATCTGAGTAGCCAAATGGCAAACCTTATGTAACTGGATAGTTTAAAATGTATAATCTAATGGGGAATACTTTTAAAAATATTTTTGAATTGGAAATGATGCTTAGTGATATAAACAAAAATATATGAGGCCTAACATTTGTTGGTTTTTTTCTTTTCTGATACTGTTGTCCTGATTTATTGAGCCTGAGCTATGAAACATTAATGCTCCACTTATTGAATTTGTAGATAATAACAAAACATAGCCAGAAGATAAAATGAGTGATTAGAAGAAATGATTCTACACATGTAAGAGGACTAGGTATAGGAAAGAGCTCACCTAAAGTGCATAAATTTCATCATGCCTTATTCTTTGTGTTCAGGTAACAGTAAAATACTTCAGCATTTGTCAGTTCTATTATTTGTTTGCCTGCAGTACATTTCAGAAAACATTTCTTATTAAAGAAAAATTACGAAAATACTGGGACAATAAGGTTGTAACTTTTAAGAGAGCCACACTCTTCAAAAAATTATAAATCATGAAGGTGAGCTCAGTCTCCTGCGGAGTGCACATCCCCCTATGAAGCCTCCAGTTTTCATTATCACTTATTATGGTAACTGAGGGTGAAAGGACTAAAGTAAGGGAGTTTTTATATGAGTTTGACATTTTATAAGGTGCTGAATAAGGTGAAAATAATAATGTTGTAAGGTGAAACTAATAACTCTTGCAAGCAGATGATCATAGCTAATATTTACTGAGTATTAACTATGTACAAGCCAGGTTAAGCAGATATCCATCATATTCACCCCCATATTGCCCTGGGACGGAGGTGTTTTCATGAATATGTTTGACTATATGATAATCTACTTTAGTGGTAAGACTTCAGTGTCAGTATACTAGCTATATTAATCCTGCTTATCTTGATAGAAACAAACAACCTATGTTCATAGCGAAACATTTAAACTCCTGTTCATATTCAGTAAAGGACTTGCCTAACAGTCACACCCATCTAATGTCAACACCACTGAGCTAATGTTGCCCATTTCACTCCAATGACAGAAAGTACACATTTAGCACTGTTATGGTAAATTCCCATTACCAGCAGTTAGGAACACTTCAGATAGCTAGTTATGTTGAGGGAATGGCAAAACATCTCTTTCATTTTAAGGATATCATGTTAGCCAGATAGGGAGCATGGTGTAAAGATTTGACCACAAGGAATATCATATCACATTAAATGCATATACATTTTTTATAAGTATGAGATGTTTTTACTAACAAAGACACATTTTAAACATACTGTTTTAGTGCCTTTTTAAAAAGAAAGGAGAAACACATTATTTGGCTTATCAAATTGGAGTATAAAAAATAACTTTTAAAATCAAAACATCACAACATATAAAATTATTAAATTTACCTGAATTCAGTGCAGATTAAGACTTTATAAACCACTCTTCTGAAAATGTGTTCAAAACAAGCACAACAGTGGCCTGCATCTATTTCACTGGACATAAAACTTAGCTGTCCTTTCCCCCCCTAGTATTTATAGTGATTGTATGCCTTCTGACAGCTGATATTTTGTGATAGTTTGACAGATTTCTACTCTTACAGTTGTAAAAAGTCCAAAGGTGAGGACAGGGGCGGGGAGGTGGAGGGTGATGAGACTGTGAGGAAGAGGGCAGGTCCTGGCGCTGACGCACACCAGAGCTGCCTTTCTGGAATGGGAAGCACCGGGACTGGAATGTGGGGTGGGAGGTAGAGGGTGAGTCCGAGTCTAACTGGCTGGCAGGCAATCCTGATTAGTAAATGCAGTTGAGGAAGATTTATTTTATGAGGTGGAAGTAAAAAACTCTGGGTCATTCCTTAAAAAATAAAAGTCATTCGTTTTCAGCAAATACTTTTTATATGTCTGCTGTGAGCCAGGCACTGTTCTAGGTGCTAAGGATATAGCAATAAATAAGTCAGCTATTCATTCTAGTGGAGAAAAAGAAAATTCAACATTAAAGGAGTAAAATTACACATGTAACTAAAGAATAAACCCTTTTTTTTTCCTGACAGCCTCACTATAACCATAAATATAAAAATATATATTGCTATTAGGATATATAGAGAGAGGTGGGCAAAATTATGTTAATAATAAATAATACAATAATTAATAAATTAATAATACAAGGATAAATTGTTTCACGTACTCACAACTGTAAACCTACTTTTGCCCATATATATTATATATATAATCTTTATGGCTGCTCATGAACTTTTTTTAATAACTACAAATTATCGATCCCATCTTTCATTTTAAATGTGCAATTGCCCAACCATTTTCAAGGATGAATGCTCCCTGTCTGATGGCATGGGACCTTTAAAAGCCTCCTAGCTGGGAATATCCTTCTACTCACTTTTGCACTAGAACCCGAAGTGAGTTCAGTGGTCTGAAAGCCAGAATAGGTGGAGGGCCTGGCAGGCTGCCTCTCCCTGCTGCAGTTCTCAGCCTCCACACACATGTGGGAAGTTGTGGCCAAGAGCAAGTTCCCCCTGTTGTTACGCAGTGGGTACAATAAGATCTGGAATGTGTGTGTTGCCACCCACCACCTTTGCTCCTTGTTGGTTCCTCTAAAGTGGGATCATTTTCATGAATGGTTTTAATGACCACAACTTCCCTTTCCAGAAATTTATACAATAGAGCATGGGCAGCCCAGAAAAGAGTGTGCAGGAAGTTGCATGGAAGATAGTCAACATCAGCTGACTCTAAAAAGCCATCACTCTTAGCCAGATCTGCATTCCCTTTTCTCCTCTTAGAAAGAGGTTGTGCTGTGGCCAATACATAACTCTCTATCATGATGGAAATGTTCTCTGTCTTTGTTCTCTGATACAGAAGCCACTAGCCACATGGGCTAATAATTGAGTACTTGAAATGTGGCTAAGTTCCACAGGGAAGTGTATTTTGAATTGTATTTAATTTTAATTACTCTAAATTCAAACAGCCACCTATGACTGGTGGCTACCATACTGGCCAAGGCAACCTCAGGCAACAGTTCAACTTTAGCAATTAATAATAAACTAGCAAAGAAGTCAATAAACTTATAAAAATAAGTTGGGGAGAAAAACCCTGTATCAGCATATAAGAGGCCCTACGTAGGATGCCCTTCCCTGCAACGAGTGGCATTCTCTTGCCATTCTTCTGTGTTGTGCCTTTGTTCTGAAACACTTCAGTGGGTGTTCCCTGACAGCTGGGCTTTAGAAAAAAAAACAGGACAATAAAAAAAAGACACTATCAGAACCAGCTGTCTTGAGAGTAGTTAACTCCAGGGCTGCAATGTAAAAACAGCTGTTAAAACAAATGCTCCTCTTGTGCATCTCAGAGTTCAAGTTCATCATGGCAGTAAGTTCAGTTAAGGAGAAAGAATGTTTATGTGTTCAGTGGGCTGAAAGGGCAAGGCTTGATTGATGCTTTTTAGGAGAAGGCAAAAATGGAAACCACCAGGTAACCACCTTGTAGAAGCTTTCAGGAAGGCATCTTTTCACATTTACTGAGCCCAGTAGGTGAAGGTTGAGCTGATTAGCTTTGCAGGGCTCTATTTCAAAGACACTTTAGGAGAAGCAAATTTGAGGTAATGTCTCTTATATCACTGTAATTATCATCATTTAACTTCCCAAAACTTAGCTGCTGCAATGTTAAGAAAACCCTTATGGATTCATTCACATTTATATTCCATACAGATGCCCCCCAAAATTAAAGTTTATGCAACAACATTGGCTGCAAATTGACTTATGATGTCATCGATTCCCTTTTCCAGTGGCCAGATAAAATGTGTTTGTTTTTTCCTTTAGGGCAATGTCCTGAATTAAACTAAACTATGCAGTTGGTTTGTCTTTTAAAAGGTCTTACGAATCTATTATGCTTACTCTTAGGTTGTTTGTGCACTAAAATGGGAAACAATTCAAAAAATTCCTGAGCCATTGTCCTCTGAAATATCTCAAAAAGTGGATGAATAGATAGCTTCAGTTATCCACAAAGAGCAGTTTTCCCCTCCTCTAATTTTGTACTTCTGTTGGTGGAGAAAATGGCACCAGGTGTTAGGCAGTTGGAGGTTACTGGTTCAGCAACCTCCATACTTGAGTTCTGGCTAAGAAAGAATTCAGAGTGAAGACTCAAACCATAAGACAAAGTTTATTTAAAAGTCGTAGAGGTAGAAGAAGTTATGAGGTCAGAAAACAAGTTACAGAGGCAAAAGAAGGGCCCTTGGAACTTAGGAGAAAGAAAGGTAAAGGCAGCACACCAGTGAGGGGTAAAAGGGGGGATGGAAAAAATGCAGGTGTGCTCTCAAGAGGGAGAGTGTGCTGGGTCCTCCATCCTAAGGGTTTTCATGGGCAGAGATTTCAGGGGAGGTCCCAGGGGACCTCCCAGGGGAGGATCTCAATAGAATATTCATCAGCTTTCCAGGTGTGTCTTCTAAGGGTCATGGGCTCCACTGATTGATTGTCAGCACCAAGACAGGCAGTCATGAGTCAGTACAGCTGGCCCTGATGTCAGCCATGGCACCTTTGTCTGGTTTTGCTGCTTTTCTGGGCCTGGAGCTGAAACACAACTGAGGCCTAGATGTTATCCCTAGGGCTTAATGCTTGAGGGAGTGGTCTTGCAAGGGCCCACATAGGAGTCACATGAGGCCACTCCTTGGCCCCTTGTTCCCCCTCCAAGGGGTCTACTTCATGACTAGTGACATGCCAGAATAGGAAAGGTCAGAGGAGGGTTTGAACTGCATGACCAGTGATTTGAAAGGTCAGGAGAGGGTCCGAACCACAAGACCAGCAATATGAAAACTCAGGAAGTTAAAACTGGATGACCAGCAATATGCTAGGGGAAGAATGGTTACGATAGGGATGAGATCTGGTTTTCCCTATTTTTCCCATTGCTAGACATGCATGGCTTTCTGCCATGGTTACCTGTACCTGCTCAGCTTCCTCTGCTCATGTCTGTCTTAAGTATCTACCACATTTCCCTCCATAATTTTAGGGAAGACTTTATTTTTTTTATTGTAACAACCACATTTTGAAACATTTACTTTTTGCTAGGAAATATGCCAAAGCAGTTTACTCATATAATCTAATTCAACCTCTATTTGATGAAGTTAGCACCATCAGAAAAGTTAACCAGTTGTTTTTCGGTCACACTGCTAGGAAGTAGCTAAAGCAGAATTTGAACCAGGGATCTCTGACTTTCAAACCTCTGGTATTAACCAATGTATAATCTCCTCAGAATAATGTGTAGCTGGTGAAGTGGTGAAATGCATCCTCTGTGGAAAGAGAATGTTTACAATCTAAGATTTTCTGTTCTCCTGGGTTATAACTACTTGAAACATTCTGGAATTAATGAGCCATTTACAAATTTTGCTCAGAGCTTTAAGGGGATACATATGAGAAAACTGTTTCTTTTAAAATTAAACCAAGCAGTAAAGTACAAAATTTGGGCCTTCTAGATGATTCTGAGGGAAGGGAAAGCATATAGTACTGAGTAAGCATACATTAGGTGATATTTCTGACTTTTTAATATACAAAAAGAAATACAATAACTTGAGGTAATAAATCTAAGGGTTTTCTTTATTCAGTAGACATAGAGATAATCAGGATGATAAGTGAGGCTTTGTTAAAGCCCGTTAGGGAATTTGCAGATGCTTGTGATAAGGCTTGTTGTAGAGCATGCGTGCTATTGTGCTACAAGTAAACTCTAAAAATGATAAAATTAAAATTCATTAAAAAGTTATCTCACACTAATAACTCTCTTGTTGAGGTAAAACAAATGAAGTGCTTTGAGATATCTCCCAAACTATTTCTGGAGCTGAAGCTAAGCTACAAGAGTGGAGCTCTACTTTTGGCAAGCCTTACTCGTTCCCACTGGTAGGACAGCCAGCCATTCTGAACTCTGGCCTTGCATTCTCTTCCTGTCTTCGCCCTCATTTCCCACTGCCGCTGTCTCTCCTGGGCCATGTGGCAGATGAATGATAAGACTTGGTTATGGTTGGGAGCTGTGGAAGATGAAGGGAGGGAAAAAAGAGTGGGTTTGGTTACTTTTTCTTAGACAGAGGAAGAAATGTAGAAACAGACAGTAGAAGTGAAAAACGTGTTTCCCAAAGCATTTATTTAATTCACCCAAACCTTAATTTCCTTTGAGCTGAAGAGGCCAACTGTTCAAACCTGCTGCTTTTCTCAGTGTGGGTATACCCATAAACAACATAGAAATGAATGAATGAGCCTAGCTACTCAGGAGCTGAACTCCTTATTACGTTAGCCTAGAGATGTGGAAATAAGGGTTAATTTGCAGGAAGGAATCATTTTTAAAATACATAGGATTGGACAATGGTGTTGTATCAGTGATTTCCTGACTTGTGCAGCTGTATGGTATTTATGTAGGAGATGCCCTTGATTTGGGGAAACTGGTGTTTTGGAGGTGATGGGACATTATGTCTAAAAATTCCTCTCAAATTGTCCAGGAAAAGACAAAATAATACTGGCATATGTATGTGTATGTATAGGTAAGAAGGAGTTTGTGGTGAAATGTTTGAAGTTGGGGGATCTGGATGAGGGGATGAAGAGTTCTTGGTATGCTTTTGCCATTTCTCTTTAAATTTGAAAATTTTTTAAATTGGTCACTTTAAAATTTTTCTTAGAGAAACATAAATATGTTAAGAGTGTGTTTTACTTCACAAGGAAGTGAGGAGTAGGTCTGGACTTATTTCAGGACTTTAAAATTTTTGACACATTTTACAAACCAGTTTTCAATCTCAGATTTGTGCTGTAACGTCATAATAAAAGTGGGTACTCTAGCCAGAGCTCAGCATAAACAGAACCTTTCCTCGTTTTTTATTGGCTTTTTTCCTGTGGCTTTCTCTTCTTGCCTCCTTCTCCCTCCCTCCCTTCCCTCCTCCCGCCCAGGCAGCTGAAATGAAAAACCTCTGGGAATGCTGTTTTTCTTTTTTTTTCCTCTCCTTTTCCCAGGGAAATAACACACTTTCATAGCAAGTCTTGTCAGTATACTTGGACATATACAGACTCGTATTTTCTATCCACTGCTCCCAGTCAAAGCCCAGATTCCTTTGAAAACAAAAATGTGTACTGTTTGTTTTCCTTGCACTTAATAAAAGCTCTCCAAGCAACTCACCTATTCCTGCATTGCAGTTTGCCCTTCCTTAATGAAATTATTACTTTCTCCTCATTGGTTGTCTCTTAATTGGACATGAACCATCGGAGTCCCCTTAGCAACAGCAGGTCATGGAAAATGCCGGGGAGGAAGTGCCGTGCAGAAGATCATGTTTTTTCATGGCAGTTAGCATCTTTGTGGCTGCACGTGGGAATTGATTTCACATTGTACAGGTCATTTTCTCTATAGATCAGGGCTTCCCGACCTTTCTAGCATAAGATCTTGACCTTGTTGGATTGATGTTCAGCACGCCATTCACAAAGAGGCTCTGCATGCCTTGCCCTGTCAATTAAAATTAATTCAGTTTTGAGAGCTTGTTAAAGGACTTTCTCAAAGCCTTGGGATAATTCAGTGATTCTCAACTGAAAGTGATTTCTACCCTCACTCCCACCCCCAGTGGACACTGGGCAATGTCTGGAGATATTGTTGGTTGTCACAAGTGAGTCCTGGATGCTGCTGGTCTCTAGTGATTAGAAACCAGGGATGTGGAGCATTCTGTGCACCACTTGTGGGTTCTTGCTTCGTCTTTTCACACTTGCCATCACCACTGCCATGAGGAAGATTGTGCACCTGCAGGCCAGCCAGTGCAGCAGTGAGATCAGTGCTAAGTTCTGGGAGGTGATAAGGGATGAGTTTGGCATCCACCCTACTAGCACTTACCACGGGAACAGCAACCTGCAACTGGAGCAGATCAATGTGTACTGCGATGAGGCCACTGGTGGCAAGTTTGTGACCACGTCTCCATGCTCATGAGCTTGGAGCTGGGCACCCTGGACTCTATGTGCTTGGGGCCCTTTAATCTTAAGGCTGGACAACTTTGTCTTTGGTCAGAGTGGTGCCAGGAGCAACTGGGCCAAGGGGCACTGCAAGGAAGATGTGGACTTCTCTATTTGGTGCTGGAGTCATGAGGAAGGAAGCCGAGGGCTGTGACTGCCTGCAGGGCTTCCACCAAAACCATTCCTTGGGTGGGGGGCAGGGCTGGGTCTGGGATGGGCAGCAAGGTCATCAGCAAGGTCAGGGAGGAGCACCCAGACAAGATCATGAACATCTTTAGCGTGGCGCCCTTGCCCAAGGTGTCAGACACCATGATGCAACCCTACAACAAACGCCACCCTACAATGCCACCCTGTCAGTCCACCAGCTGGTGGAGAACACAGACGAGACCTACTACATTGACAACAAGGCCCTATATGACATCTGCTTCAGAACCCTAAAGCTGATCACACCCACCTATGATGACCTGAACCACCTGCTGTCAGCCACCATGACTGGGGTCACCATCTGCCTATACTTTTCTGGCCAGCTCAGTGCTGGCTGTCAACATGATGCCTTCCCCCCACTGCACTTCTTCACACCCAGCTTTACCACCTGCTCACCAGCCAAGGCAGCCAGCAGTACTGGGCCCTGACAGTCCCTGAGATCACCCAGCAGATGTTTGATGCTAAGTACATGATGGCCACCTGCAACCTGCACCCTGCTATGCTACCTGGCCATGGCAGCTGTTTTCAGGGGCCGCATGCCCACCATGGAGATGGACAAGCAAATGTTTAATATCCAAATGTTATCCAAATATTAAACAAGCAAATGTTTAATAAAAGCAGCAGCTATCTTGTTGTACTAGGATGCCATGGCTGAGGAGGAGGGTGAGTTTGAGGAGGAAGGAGAAGAAGAGGTGGCCTAGAGCTGTCTGGTACCCAGGAAAGCGTGGAAGCCATGAAAACTCTTTATTCACTCACAACCTGTCCTCTGAGAGCCCTGTCTCACTGTGTGTACCTGCTCTTCTGCCTGTCTTGACATCACATGCTGTAGAGGCACCACCATTAAAGCATTTCGATAGTGCAAAAAAAGGAAAAGAAACCAGGGACGTTGCTGAGCATTTTACATACAGAGCATAGGCCCCAACAACAATGAATTATCTCACCCGAAATGCTGAAATAGTGCCAAGATTGAGAAACTCTGTGGAGACATCTGGTGAAGAGAGAGAGGACTCATAGTCAAAAGTCAAAGTTGAAGGCACAGTTACAAGCCCTGTGGAATGACACTGGTTAGCTGTTAGAAAGCACTTCTCTCTGGAGAGTTAAATTTTTCATAAAATGTTATGTGTGGGATCCCAGGAAGTCATCAAAGTCAGTCAGAGATTCTCAAGGATAAGCTAAAATGTCAGAGTCTCCAAATTATCTCACCAGACTGAATTTGCAATCCAACAGGCAGCGTCACTCATTCTGTTTTTGGAGGAAGGAGGGGGGTTGTGAAGACATGAAAGTGTACCCAAGGTGACCCATAGGAACTCTTCATGGCAACATTGACAGGAGTGACCAACTTTGGAAAGAAAGACATAACGTGAGAATGGACAGCTCTAAGAAAACCAGGGTTACTCCGACATGTTATACATTTGGATCATTCTGATAACACAGATAGTTCACATGTACTCATTTTTTTTATTTTATATTTCAAACAGTACCTCCCTCACCCACGATAGAATCAGCACATATGCAGTGGCCCAACTATATCTAGGAACTGGTGTCAAGAGTTGAATATTTAGGTGGGGGGGAGGTACTTTTTTAAGAGTAGGATTAATCCTAGTTCACCTTTTATCTAAGAAACAGTGGATTGGGTTTCTGATCGAGGACTAAGATAGTGGGTGGTACAGAAAATATTCCTTGGCTTGTAAGCAGATATGAAGCCAGGTTTCTTAACCTCAGTACTATTGACATTTGAGACTAAATAATTCTTGGTTGTGGGGCTGGTTTGTGCACTGTAGCATGGATGCCAATAGCATATCCTCTTCGTTGTGATAACCAAAAATGTCTTCAGGCATTGCCACATGTCCCCTCGGCAATAATATCACCCCAACTCCCATAATTTTATGGACTTCTTACAGAAGAAGTTTCCTTCTCACATTCTCATGTATAGTCTGCAGCATTTCCCAAATATGTTTGATAACAATCCCTATTTTTTTAAGTCAGAGGGTCTTTGAGATTATAAACTTGTTTCCTTCCTCCTCTCGGGGAAGATAAATCATTACATCAGCTTTTGTCCTTAGTTATTTCCCCACCTATTTGTTGTTTTGTTTTGTTTTGTTTTGTTTTGAACCTGTCAGAGAAATCCATACATAGATGGTCTGCGTTTCCCGATGTGTGGCATTAATTTGTATTTTCAGTACATGAACTTCTGGGGAAGAAAGTTTCTGAAGTTCTGCCTCTCCACATCTCCCTTTTCCACTTTCCAAATCATCCCATGCCACAAAGACACACATATATAGACTCAATAACAGGCACAATTCTAAGATTGGTGGGTCAGAGAACATTTAGGTGATACATCTGGGCCTAGAAGGAAAATCAATCTCCGCTCTTCTTCAAAAACATTACTAACGATGGCCGTAAACCTAGTAGTGACTCCAAGTATTGAGACTGGAGAAGAAATCTGTCAGTAGAGGAAAAGGAAGCAAAATGAACCCAAGACACTGTCATCAACCTCAGAAGTTTTATGATAGGACCTAAGCTCTAATAAAATATTGGAGCTCTCTGACAATGTTTAAACTTTATTTGATGTAAGACCATGGAAATTTTCATTAAAAGAAGAGGTGCACACTGGTGCCCAGTGTGTAAGAGGTCTTGGTTCTTCATCAGGCAAGTAGGTGCCACCTTCCAGAATTAACTGGACCCTTAAATTACTAATGGACTATGTAAAAAACCTTTAAAATTAGAAATTGATCTCTGGCCTGGTGGTTCAGTTGGTCCTGTACACCAAAAATGTTGCCGGTTTGATTCCCAGTCAGGGCACATACCTGGCTTGTGGGTTTAATCCTTGCCTGGGTCACATACAGAAGGCAACCTATCAATGTTTCTCTCTCTGTCTCTCAGATAAATAAAAACCTATATCCCCAGTGAGGAAATAAATAAATAAATAAAATTAGAAATTGAGTTCTGCCTTTTACCTAATTATAAACTTACTAGTGATTTCTAGGTTATAAATCAAACACACGCAAATCTTTAATAAATAAATAAATGAGAAGACACAGCTACCACTGAAAAGCTCCCTTCTCAAAATAATGAGCTTCTTCACATCACAGTCACCAAATGATAACCAGTCTTACATTTCTTGATGTGGCACACAGAGGTGCCCATCTGAAGTTGACCAGATAGATTTGACTGGAAGTGGAGAAATAATAACAAAGGCCCCCATTTACTGAGCATCTGCTATGAGCCAAACCCTGGGCTGGTACTTCATATGCATTACTGTTAATCCTCATGTAATCCTTGCAAAATGGATCTTATTATGCAGGTAGGAAAACTGAGCTGCAGGGAGGCTAAGCAAGTTTCCCAACATCTTATAATCAGTAGTTCTTGGATTCCAGACGTGACTGACCCCCAACCCCCTTGTTTTCCCACTTCCTTTCTGGTAAGGCTTTCAAAACTTTTAGAAATACTGATTTTTGATGTGTGACACATAAAAGAAACAGTCTCTTGTCCAAGTGGAAACCAGTTTAGTGCTCCTCTGCATTTTAAAAGCCGTAGACACTTAGTCCTTAGGATCTGAATGTTTCCCACGGGTTTTTAGCGAGGCCCCTGGTTTTGTTTATTTTAGTTATCAAAAGTGGGAGGTAGTCCCTGGCTGGTGTAGCTCAGTGGATTGAGCGTGGGCTGCGAACCAGGCATCACAAGTTTGATTCCCAGTCAGGGCACAAGCCTAGGTTGCAGGCCACAGCCCCCAGCAACCGCACATTGATGTTTCTCTCTCTCTCTCTCTCTCTCTCTCTCTCTCTCTCCCTGCCCCCTTCCCTCTCTAAAAATAAATAAATAAAATCTTTAAAAAAAAAAGTGGGAGGTAGTTAAATAGTTACAATTTTGAATAAAACAATTTTAACACTGCACTTTGTTTTGAGTGATTTTTAAAGGAACTCAGAAATTGGACTTGCTTACCTAGAGTTTCCAGACCAGAGCTCTGAAAAGGGTTGTTTCTCCCTGGACATTGTGGACATTTATAGCTCCTGAGAATAGCATGATGTGCTATTCCGTACTTTTGCACGGAGAGGTCTGAGGGACTAAGAAAATGAGATCTTGCCTTGGCCAGGTAGCTCTGGTGGTTAGAGCATCATCCCAATATGCCAAGTTTGCGGGACTGATCCACAGTCAGGGCATATACAAGAATCAACCAATGAATGCATAAGTAAGTGGATGTTTCTCTTCCCCCTCCCCCCGCTTCTCTCTCTCTCTGAAAATCTTAAAATTTTTTTTTTACAAAGAGAAAACTAGAGCTTTCTAGACATGGCCTGATCCTAGTATTTAGGTAACAATTATCCCCTTAAAAGAGAAGCTTGTAGTGGCTAGTTTGTAGAGAGTGCACAGGCAGTGGCAATGATTCATTTCTGTCAAAATCTCAGGACTCATGCTGGTTTTGTAGTCCTGGATATCATATAATTTTAAGGCCTTTTTCTAAATGAAAGAAAACTTTAAAAAATCAGGTTGAACATTTTGACACAATGTTTTGGAACAAGTGTGAGTTTTCAGTTTTCTGCTTACAGATGTTTCCCCCTGGAATGGAAATAGATAATACCTGGCCTAGATAGAATCCATTCTTGTCTATTGTATTTCTTTGTAGTCTGTTTTAAATCTGTATATCTACATTTTCCCAGCTGTCAAAGGAATCCTTCTAGGGTGACATCTTTGGGGAAGAGAAATGTTATGTGACACTCAGGGTATGTGGTGGTGTCCGTGGCTCAGAGCCAAAGTTTCCGTGTCAGTCTCGGCTTTGCAGGCAGTGTAGCATTCCGAGCTCCTGCCTGCTGCGGCTTGCCGTCTGTCATCTTACACCACACTCTCAGATAAACTTCCTTTCAGATGTCCCCAGTGCAGTATTTAGTTCAGTAACCACAAATTAAGTATTAAACCACAAGAGTGCTTAGCTGGTTTTGGACTGAATAGACACAGGCAATAGGAAAGAGCAATAGTTATTTGGTCTGTATGGTGAGCTGAGCGTTGTGCAGAATGTTTACTCAATCCTCAAAAATTCTCGTGATATAAGTGCTTCTAGATTCTATTAGATATATTAATTCACTGATTCATGCATTCACGTGTATATCCCATAAGTATTTGACTGTTTTCTATAAGCCAGGCACTACTCTTGCTGCTGAGGATATAGCAGCAAACAAAACACAAAAATCCTTGAACTCACTGAGCTTACATTCTGTTGGGGTTGGGGAGATAACCTATAAATAACAAACAAGAAAGAAAGGGTAAACTATATATTGTGAAAGTGATTAGTGACATAGATAAAACTAAATTAGAGAAGAGGTATAGAAATAGCAAGGAAGAAGAGGGAGAAACTGTAATTTGAAGGACATCAGGCAAGTCTCCACTTGAAAGCTGAGATTTAAGCTAAGATTTGGGAAAATCTTTGAGAGAAGAGTATTCCAGGGTCAGACCTGGAGACAGGAGTACACCATGCATATCTTGGTGATAGCAAGGAGGTCAATATGACTATGAGAGAAGGGATGGGGCGGAATATGAAATAGAGGTACAGTTGTGGAAGAGGAATGTGGAGGTATGCCACAGGAGGTTAGAACATTGGAAGGGGTTTTGCTTATGCTCAGTGAAGTAGGAAGCTATTGAGGGAAGAGGAGGATTGAGTAGAAACATGAATTTGTTTTAAAAGAATGATTCTGGCTTCTGAATTTAGAAGCCCGAGGAGGAAGAAGTATAGAAGCAGAGAGACCATTAGGAAGCCACTGCAGTAACTCAGATGAGAATGTTCAGAATGGAAGTGGTGAAAAGTGATGAGAGTCTGATGTATTCTTAAGGTACTGCTGAAGGATCAGCTGAGCTCTCAGATATGGGGAACAAGAGAAAGGAGTTGGAATGACTCCAAGTGCTATGCACTGGACAAGTGGGAGGGTGCAGTTTCCATGGATGGATATGGGGAAGGGTGTAGGGAGAACAGAGTTGCAGAGGAAGACCAGGACTTCTGTTTTGAACTTCTTTAGTTTGAGATGCTTATTAACCATCATTTCATACCTCTGACTGAACAAAATTGGAAAGAAATACTGGCTGGGTTAAGCATCTTGTACAAAGTAAAAGAGAGTTCTGGTCAAACCAGGTCTGATTGATTCCAAAACCAAGTTTATAACTATCACCTTCTTCTGCCTAAACCCTTGTATTTCCATTTGAATAAATCACAGAGTAGTATAGGAATAATTTAAATTCACATAAAACCATCAAACATAATTTTAGCCACTTCTAATGCTAAGTCTTCCATGTTGTGAGCCGCTTGCACTTTAGCTAGTTTCTATTGCTTCTACTCATTCTTTCCTAGTGGTACTTTTGAGCCATTTCTTTACCAAGAGATAAGCAGGAGGAGGAGACGAGAAAAGCCACAAAGAACTTGAATAGTACACATTGACTGGGACTTGGTCTTATCTCAACTCTTGGTAAAGCAATGCAAAGGTGCAGGATGAGCGTCTAATTTAATACTGCTTAAAAGGACCTTTCCCTTCCTGCTGAGATATATTTTTCTGGATACAAACTCAGATATATATGCATATCTGAGTTCTAAGGTGGGATTAATATCTACCCAAAAGCAAATTGATTACATGGACTACTTTCCCAAAAAAGCTGTAAATTTTTCAGTGTTAAGAGGCTTCATGTATTGGCATGTAAAGATGTCCTTTTCACACCAGATCAGTGGAGGAAGGGCTAGGCAGACAGAAAAAGCAAAACTGGAAAATGCAATTAAATGAACTCTGTCCTGGTATCTTGTAAATTACTAAATGAAACATAGACTAGCTCTTTGGTAGGAGGAAGTGATTCAAGGGCTGGACTTTGGCTAGGTACGTGAAAGTCCAGAGGCCACCCGCATGGATTGCTTTTCTATAGAAGCATTCTCAAAGGTGACTTAAGCTTCCTGGGTGCCTGGGACAGTAGCACAAGTCACGAGTGGGTGTTCCTGAGTGCAGTCATCTTCTAGCAGAATGACAACTCCAGGGAGACTTGAACCCTCCTACCTAGGCCTTCAATCACAGTCCACCTTCAGAGTGCCAAGAAACTTTGGTCACCATTCTCATCAGCCACAGCTTTTCCACCTGTTACTTACTCAGACGCTTCTTCGGTTACCTTTGCAACAGCCAAGAATGAGGATCCTGGAACAAACATCTTACCCACTACCCTCCCTGTCTTCCAAACTACCTTCAGAGATAATCCTGTGGCAAGCACAGAGTATGGGTCTTTGTACCATCTTCACCTGCTTCCTGAAAAATGCCAATATCATTATTTTGCTGAAGTCAGTTACAAATAATCATCATGTGTGACACTGAAAGGGAAAAGAAGTTGTATAAAAAGAGTCTATGTACTTGGGAATGGAGAATTGGAGGGCATGGCAGGGGTAACAGGGCCTGGAGATACAAGGTGCCTCAAGTTCTGGTGTCACCACTGGATGTAGCCACAATCGAATGCACAAGATGCTGCTTGTGCAGATTTGCTTGGTTTTTGTTTTCTATCTCTGTAAGTAGAAAAACTATAACATTTATATTCTTGCAGAACAAAAATAACCCCAATTTGAGTTTCACAACCTGCATAGATAATCTCATATACTGCTGTATTTAATGTTACAATTTATCCCCCTCCCTGTATGAATTTACTTTATTTTGAGGTTGGGAGGTGGCAGCTGTGCCTCATAATTCTTGGGGATAATGAGAGGTGGTGGGCACAAGCATGCGCCTCTCCCTGCTCCCCCTATTTGCCTGGCACTGTCCTTGCCCTAAGGAGGCACATGCAGGGACACCTAGTTGGCTATAGTATTGACAGCAGCTTTCAAGAGTGTGCCAAATGCTGACATGTGGATCTTAGTGCTTTTTCTCATGCAGTCTTAGACCTTTGTAGCACTGCAAAGGCTGGGGGTGTCAGGGTAATGGGGATGGGACGGTGGCCTAATACCCCCTCCAGCTGGGAGACTATGACTCTGCATCTACTTTCTACCATGGTGTTCCCTGCCAGTCTTAAACTTTCTCAGCCCCTTTTCATGGTAATAAGTGCCATGGTGGTCCTGGACATCAACAGCCATCAGGCAGGCCTGTCAGCACCGGCTTTACGCCCTAAAGTAATAGCCCTTGTTCCTGGCAGTTTTCTCTCCTTCCACCTAAGTCATTTTGGTTCCCTGATGCCCCTATTCAGAGCCAGTCTTGTGTTGTGAGAGACCCTATAAAAAAACCCTGAATGCATCATACCTGCCAATAAGATGTTTTTTGACAAAGAACTGTGACCAGATCAGGGAAGTGAGTGGATATGTATTCAGTAACGATGATCACTGATGCTGAGTCTGTGTTTCAGGACATTTAAGAAAAACATAATCAAAACACATGAGAAACAGAAGTAGCTTTTAAGATAATAAGTGTGATCAGGAAATCATGGAGCAGAAAAGAGACATGGCATTCAGAAGTGGTCTTTCTTTCCCTCACTTGTTCCTGCCTTCTGTGGTTAGAAGAGACTGTGGGAGTGAGGGACGGTCTGTAAGAGTGGAAGGGCACAGCAACAGAGAAGGCATTTCAACATTTATGCCTGTTCTGTGTGCTTCTCTGTGACCTTGGGAAAGGGAAGCTCTCACCCATGCCCACAGGTGAGATTTTGCCAGATTAAGTCCCTCCTTCACCCAGCAAATTCCTGAGTTAGAATGTTAATTTTAGGTTCCATTAGTTAACAGATACTTTAAAAAAAAATGCTCACCTTTTTAACAGCATGTTAGGAGATAGTCTAAAAGACTCCACTGAATAGAAGATTTAGTCTGGTAATAGAGAATGTGTTTTGATTTTTATAGTATTCAGCCAAAACACATAGAGCTTTGTCTGCATGCCTTGACTCACTAATTGTGCACAACTTTACTGAATATAGATAATACTGTTGTCTCCATTTTACAGAGAACAAACCTCAAGTCACCTATCCCAAATGCCACCCGCATAAAATAGAAGATGGCACTCCAGCTTAGTTCTGACTCTAAAACCTATGCCTTGAGATGCTGCGTCTCAGAGCAAGGTGAAGACAGTGAGCTGTCATTTCCTGTGCTCATGCACGCACACGCACCCCTTGGAATTTGTTCTTAACTGGTACCTCAGAACAAGAGGTTGTTGTACTAACTCTTGTTGGTGCTGGAGTTTACTATGTGTCAAAGCCAGAGGTGCAGAAACTGTGCCTGCCTCTCTAGTCCCTGTCCACCCTGCTAGCTCTCTGTGAGCATCACTGACTTGGAATAGGAAGAATCAGTTGTCTGGTTAGCTGTGGTTCCCGAGCAACATATGCAGGACTCTGGAACGGACCGCAAATCCCTAGTGTGATGGGCAGTGAATAGCGTTGTGTGCTAAAGACAGGAGCTCATAGTCCTGAGCCTCCATGGACTCCTCCCTCACTGTGAGCATGTCGTGTCTCCTTTTCTCTAGTGCTGAATTTATAAAATAAATAGAGGCACTGAATAATATTTGAGATGCTGTACAGCTCAGACATTTGAGAGAATAGTCCTTGGTGATTCAGCAGGCCAGAATTTACAACCTGCAACCTTCCGTTCATGACCACACAAAGAGCCCTTCACCAGTGACAGAAAACAGTCATTTACCATGTGGTATTGGGCACGCCCCAGAGGGTGGACTAACCCTAAAAAACGACCAAGAGAAAGTCAGGGCGTGGCTTTGGCCAAAGATAAATGTGGCCCTTTACTGACGTGATTATATATTTGCTCTTCATAGTACCTTTCTTCCCAGGTCACTAATGATGTGGTGGAGAACATATGAAAGTCAAAATACTAATATTGCATAGCTACTCTTTAGGAGGCCAAGGAATCAGAGGTCTCTAAAATAGTCTTCAGAAACACTGCTCTGAGATCCTTGCTTTCTGTTGGTACCATGGGTACGCAGAGGTGAGCAGCCTGTTTTCTTAACTAGACCCTTTCTTCAGTACAACATGAGGAAGAAAGCAGTGGCTCAGGAGGCAGAAGTGCTGGGTTTGAATCCTAACCCTATCTGTGAGCCTAGGCCAGTGACGTCACCCCTTTAATCCTCAGTTTCCTTATCTGTGAAAAGGAGCCCTAGCAGGGCCTGAGTCACAAGGTTGACCTTCAGCCCCGTTTCCCACTCACAGTGAGTGTTCAATAGAAGGTGTCTATTTCTAATAGTTGTGCTCCAATGGAAGGAATGCTCTTGGGGGCGCCTTTCTGCAACTAAATAGCTTATGCCAGATCAGTTCAGCATTAGCACTGTGGGTCAGCTTCTAGGTGGTTTTATCTTTGTGACCTTTAGGAAAACATGGCATTTCACTTATAGTACACTTCTGTGATGGCTACAGGTGTCATGGGTTCATTCATTTCCATGCATATGTGCTGACTGCCTGCAGTGTGGAAGGCAGTAAGTAAACCTGTGTGCGTTGCTGCTAGCTTTTTGCTATATGACAAGGCCATGTGGTTTTCCAGGCCTTGCATTGATTAGTATTTGAAACTCTGATCCCTAAATCTATATCCTTGTGCTCACTTTCTTTTTTCAGTGTAGCAGCAGGTACGGGCTGGTATGCCTTTGCCTTTCCGGACTGTGTGATACTCACACAGCACTCACTGCGTTCAGCCTGTAATTAGCAAAGGCGGCCTGAACTGTGGGTGCAAGAGTTGCATCATTTCTGATAGCATGCTTTCCAGATGAGGTTGACTTTATGTTTTGTTAAACAAAGTTAAAATGAGAGTAGAATCAAGAGGAGCTGATTGTTGTTATGAAAAGACACAACTGAACATTTTAAATGAAGTGATTTAGAGGTTATCATCGTATTTTAGAGCATCACAGAGAAAGGCCTTGAATAATAATTAGCAAGGTCTTTTGTCTCAAAACTGAACTTTGCCCACCAGTCTTATAGTGATGGTTAGCTGTCCAATTGTCAAAAATCCTTAGATTAAGAGAGTCTTGATTTAATGGCTCTGCTGTATAACCTTTCTTTTGGCCTCTCAGTGCTTCCTGATCTCTACCTTGCTGTCAGCCAGTCCTGTGCTTGGAAATATGGACTAGCTAATCATCATCCTCTGAGACACATTTCATGTATACAGAATCTCATGTATCTAGATCACTTGGAGATGAGAATCACCTAGATAAACAAAACTGTGCCCAGACACAGCAAGGGCCATCCTCCTGGACCATGACCGTGTATTAACCCACATTTAGGAGGCATCTGCTGTAACCCAGCCACTCTGGTTTACACTCCACCACCATATTTCAGCCCCTCCAAGAAGCTCCCTTCTAGCCAGATTCTGTATGCATCCCTGACCTCCACCCTCCCGTTGTTGTTCCTCCTATGTATTCCTTACCAGTTCTGTGGTAATCCTCTGTCTTCATTTGGATGTTCGGGTTCTCAGCAGCCTCAGCAACTTCAGGGGTCTCATCGTCTTTAGGTCTTCAGCCTCTCTTCCAGGCAGACACACTGGGGTTGTTTTTTGGCTTCTTGAGGACTGAGAGACTCTGCCCCTCAATATAAGTGAAAGGCCAGGGACAGCACACCAGATCCACGCCGGAGCAACAACTCAGAAGGTGCATGCCTTCCGTTGCGGTTACAAGCAGACTGCCCATGCCTTGAGTTTTGTTTTCCCCGGAGGAACTAAAATGCAAGGATTTCAAACTTGTAGACCTTAGATTGTAACAAATGATAAAGCAACACCTGAACAAAGCTCCACATTAAACATCCCCTTCAAAAGACGTCACAGAAACACAAACTTGAGAGATCAAGCCTCTGAGATACAGACCTTGGTATTTCTAAGTAACAAGCAGAGATTACATTGTTTGGGAGGGAGTCTTGCTCCAAGTTGAAGATGGGGAAATCGTTCTCCTAAACAACTTGGGTTGTTCTCTCAGAGGAAAAATAAAAGTCACATTTCTATTGGCAAGTCAGGAGGCTATTTTAGCTGCAAAGTCAAGGAATTAAATATTTTCCAGAGCAAGAATGCTCAGATATGTAGCCAATAAATAACATGTACTAGGTGACGTACTAAATGTAACTGTTCTCTCAGTGACGCATGGCAATGCAAAAGTCAGTGCCCGGGAAAAGGCTAGAAATGATCAGGTGGAAATTTCCCTCAGAATATAGAGCCAAAACTTGTGTTTATTTGATTATCAAAGTCATAGCTTTTTTATGAAGTCATAATTGGGTCATAACCCAATGAACTGTTGGATATGAAAATTTCCATGAGCAGCTGCTTTTCTTCACTGGTAAGTTAGAAAGCACAAAATGAAAAGAGTTTTCTATCAGATCAGATACCTGGAGAATTTTCTAGTTGTTTTTAGATCCTAACAATTGTAGGCAAATAATATGTGCAGTGATTCCTGCTAAAATATTGAGTTCTTTTTCCAAGTCAGTTACATTGAGGCCCCAAATAAGAAAAATGTAAATAGGAATGAGTGAGACCCAGCTAATCCAGCTCATACACAGTCTTTAAGTCGACATGTTTAGAAATTTCTTCACTCATCTTCGTTTTGTGGTCGATATGATATTGGCTGCACCTTGGATGAATTATCAGTGATGTTGGTAATTTAACTGTGTTCATTGTGCTGTTACTGTTCCTGACACTTATCTCTATGGTTATTGGGGTGATTAAATGAGATAATGCATTTCAAGTCTTAGAGAAGTGGCTGGCATATAAGTAATGTGAGCAAGCTGTGCTTTTTCTAATTCTGCCTCTGAAGATTGCTGACTACTTTTAGGCTGTCTCTTCCAATGACCACTGATTTAGGTTACTAAATCAGTATTTCTATTGAATCCCTGCTTCCTTTCGATATTAAGGGACAGTTTGTTTGTACTGTTTCTGTGTTAAAATGACTATTCCTAAGTATAGACTTGCTTTAAATTCATCCATGTTCATATGATTACTCTAAGACAGCTATGTCTGTGTCTTCACCCTAATAAATCAAAGGTTCCCATCCATGAATCTGTCTCCTTTAAGCCCATCTTATTGTCTACAAATAAATATATCCTTGACTCCCAATGTTGTTTCCCCTATCTCCATAATTGTCATTTATCTATCCAGTTGTCTATACCAGAAATTTGGAAATCATCCTTGACTCTGCCTTCTTTCCTCTACCCCACAGCTGATCCATCAGGTACTATCATTTCTACTTCAAAAAAAAAATGTCTTAAATCCACCAACCCCTGACTCTAGCACTGCACCCTAATCTAAACCACCATCACCTCTTGTCTGGATAAATGCAATAGCTTCCTGAGCAGTTTTCTTGTTTTCAGTCACACTTATATTCCCACCCATCATTCACTCAGTAGTCAAGGCAGATTTTTTGAACAAAAATGAGACCATGTCTTCCCCTGATTTAAAAACTCTTCAGTGATTTCCCATTGCATGCAAAATAAAATCCAAATACATTATTACTGTCTCTGAGTGCTGCATGCTGTGGCCCCAGGGAATGTCTCAGGGAGCCCTCTTCTGACCACTCCAGACTGTTTCCTTTATAATACTCAGCTCAATTAATAAGCATTTATTTTTGTCATCACTTGATTAGTGCTGTTCCCCCTCACTGGTCTATCAGTTTTCATGAAGACAGGAATTATATTATCAGTTTTGTTCATCACTATATCCCCAATGCATTGCATAGTTCCTGGAATTTAGTATGTGCTTAATAAGTGTTGAATGAACAAATGAACTCACCCCAAATTCAAATTGTGCCCTTATGTTATTTTCTTATCAAGGTAACATTTTAAAATATTAAACTTAGTTACTAATAATGGGGAATACCTGTGTGCAAGTCATTAGATCACTGGTTTATAGGAAGATTTCTAGGAACTTCATCCTAAAAGCCTTCTAGAATTACATCCCAAATTCTTAAGACACTTTAGAACACTGTAGGTTGAATTATGGATATTTTAGTTTTGGTATAGGTATTCAAAGTGGGCTCTTTCCTTCCACACTGTCTACTCTATCAAGGTTTCCAGAATGACTGTGCCAAATTATAATACTCAGAAGATGAGAACTCAAATGAAAACAGCAATGCAACTATCTCTTAAAATAAAAAGTTATAGTCATGCCTGTTAAGATACATATTTTAAATCTATCAGCTACTACTGAAATTTTTATAATGGTTTGTGTTTACTATAAAAACATGTCTGGCTAGTTTCTGAATGTTATAACTTTGAGCATGCTTGGTTGGTAATGGTGGTTGAATTGATATCAGGCTGCATGTTTTACACAATGCTATTTATCTACGAGGCATAAAAGGGCAGTTTAGTGATTTAAGTTAACAAAGTCACAAAGTTAGTGGAAGGAATAAGAAATGCTGAATAGAAGGAAATGGCACTTGAAATATGTTTTCATTGCATTTTCACATTTTCCTTCATTCTTAAACTCATTTCTCTCTGGAAAGCAAGAATGTTATATTGGGAAATAATGTGTCTTGAAAACCTGAGCCAGCAAGCTTATAAGCCAAGTAGTAATGACTCCTATAATTGCTAATGAGGCAATGAAAGTTGAATATCTCGGGCACTCACTGGGGCAGCCTGTTGCCTGTTCTACAAGAAGCTGTCATATCAAATTTTTGTCTTGACTCCCTGGGCACTTTGATTCTTAAACCTTTTTGAGAAACCTAATCTGAAATCAAAGTCAAATTGCTTAGATGTGGTCAGACAAGGTCACATTTAAAACAGTTGAGTGAACCTGCAGACCAAAGTTGAAAGGTAATGCCTCCCTCCCAAAATTGAGAGTTTATCCTCTGAAAAATGGTGAAGAGCTTCCTTATATCATTTAATTAGGAAACTGGACACAGTTGTATTTTGGAATTGCAACTTTATCCAAATCAGTGACTCATGAGGCATTCTGTTGAAGAGATATCTTGGTCAGAGACTGCATGAAATGAGATATGAAAAGAAGTCCTTATTTATAGTGAGATGAATTCTTTAAATCAGAATTGCATGGCAATTTCAGGTCTGTGGGCTTCATTCCTGGCCTAAATTATCCATATTTGCCCACTCTGACCCAAAACAGTACACAGGATTGCTGCTATCATGCTGTGGACATTTTTCCCCCGATGCTCCTTTCCTTCCAGGTTGTGCCTTGAGATGTTATCCAAAACGGCACTGGAAATGGGGGGGATGGTAACTCTTGTTAGGCATAATCTTAACATCTCACGACACACGTTTTTATCAAACTCCATGTGATTTAAAAAAAACAACAACAACCTTGCCATTGCTTTATATTTCAGTGTTCTGTCTCTTGTGGTCGAGGGCATAAACAACGCAATGTTTACTGCATGGCAAAAGATGGAAGCCATTTAGAAAGTGATTACTGTAAACACCTTGCTAAGCCAAATGGGCACAGAAAGTGCCGAGGAGGAAGATGCCCCAAGTGGAAGGCTGGCGCCTGGAGTCAGGTGAGCAATGCTTCTCCTCTATGACTGCTTCGTTACCTTCGGGCATGTGGCTGAGACCAGGTGTTGGTTTGTGTTCCTGTGCCTGGTTTTGGTTTTTCAGAGGGGAGCTTGGGGACTGGGAGGGAAGAATCTTTATGTGAGGATACTTACTAGCTGCAGAATCTTGGACAAGTACTCTCAGTCCTTGGCACAGTGAAGGACCATGCAGATACTCTTTAGAATCAATTAAAAAAAAAAAAAACTAGGTTCAAGGTTGGCAGCCTCTAGATTGATTTTTCCAGAGCCTCCATCTTGATACCTAAGGCCCATAGAAGCATTGGGCATCTGTATTAACATGAGAAGGAACTAAGAATCCTTCATTTCTACATGACTCAGAAAATTCCTCTAGAAATGGGAATTTTTCTTAAGTGCTCTGAGCTGGCATCATTGTCCCTGATACCTCCCAGCTATATTTCACTTCTCAGCATCATTCTCCAGCAGAGGATTCTGATCCTCTCAAGGCTTTTATGATACTGATCATGTTTGCTTTTGTCTTTGTTTTAATTTAATCCTCAAAGCATCTGTGCCCAGCCAGAGGTAGATCCTCCTTTGGTTTCCTTGAGGGATGCAATTTCAAGGCAGTGCTTCATACTACTCATCCTTAATACTTTTCTAAGTGACTACTGTCATCTCCAACTTCTAGGCCTTTGATTTTGGGAACTATTCAATTCATGTAAATGCCCACAGTTAACCTTAGTTAAGAACCCACACTAATTAGCTTGTCCTCTTGCAGATTTTCATGCTCTTACTTTCTTTACGTTCCTTAGCTTCAGTTTATCTATTTGCATCTTGTCCTGAATATTAAGTTTACAGCATGTAAAATGATGCTCATTTTAAAGTCCAATTCTCAATAAAAAGACAGTCAAAAGAATCTTACTTTATTGGTAAACACAGAGTGAGTTTTATTGCAGTATCCTATAATCTTGATGGGAAGTCTAAAATTCCTCACAAAGCTATGATGATTAGGTTTGAACCCTGAGTGGGTTGGTGGGGTTTTTTTGTGTGTGTGTGACAACCAATTTTTGTAATATGTTTTATTGATTATGCTATTATGGTTGTCCCATTTCCCCCCCCTTTATTCCTCTCTGCCCTGCACACCCCCTCCCACCCACATTCCCCCACTTTAGTTCGTTTCCATGGGTTGTACATGTAAATTCTTTGGCTTCTACATTTTCTCTACTATTCTTAACCTCCCCTTGTCTATTTTATACCTATTATTTATGCTACTTATTCCCTCTACCTTTTCACCCCCTCTCTGCCTCCCACTCCCCCACTGATAACCCTCTATGTGATCTCCATTTCTGTGATTCTGTTCCTGTTCTAGTTGTTTGCTTAGTTTGTTTTAGGGGGCTTAGTTGTTGATAGTTGTGAATCTGTCGTAATTTTGCTGTTCATAGTTTTGATCTTCTTCTTTTTCTTAGGTAAGTCCCTTTCACATTTCATTTGATAAGGGCTGGTGGATGATGAACTCCTTTAACTTGACCTTATCTGAGAAGCACTTTATCTGCCCTTCCATTCTAAATGATAGCTTTGCTGGATAGAGTAATCTTGGATGTAGGTCCTTGCTTTGCATGATTTTGAATACTTCTTTCCAGCCCCTTCTTGCCTGCAAAGTTTCTTTTGAGAAATCAGCTGATAGTCTTACAGGAATTCTTTTACAGTTCCTTTTCTCTTGCTGCTTTTAAGATTCTCTCCTTCTCTTTAATCTTGGCTAATGTAATTATGATGTGCCTTGGTGTGTTCCTCCTTGGGTCCAACTTCTTTGGGACTCTCTGAGCTTCCTGGACTTCCTGGAAGTCTATTTCCTTTGCCAGATTGGAGAAGTTCTCCTTCATTATTTTTCCAAATAAGTTTTCCATTTCTTGCTCTTCCTCTTCTCCTCTGGCACCCATGTGATTCGGGTGTTGGAACATTTAAAGATGCCCTAGAGGTTCCTAAGCCAATCCTCATTTTTTTGAATTCTTGTTTCTTCATTCTGTTTTGGTTGAATATTCTTTCTTCCTTCTGCTCCAAACCATTGATTTGAGTCCCAGTTTCCTTCCCATCACTATTGGTTCCCTGTAGATTTTTCTTTATTTCACGCAATGCAACCTTCATTGCTGCCTGGGTCTTTTTTATGCTGTTGAAGTACCCAGTGAGATCCTGGAGCTTCTTGATAATCAGTGTTTTGAACTGTGTATCTGATAGGTTGGCTATCTCTTCATCGTTTAGTTGTCCTGAGTGAGGTTTTTTTTTTTTCAAACATAATGTAACAGGATTTTCAGAATGCCTCCCCCTAAAAGACCATACCTATTCAAAGTAATTGCTTAGAAAAATCTAGTTACCTTTGTAGAAGATACAAGTACACATAGTTTTGTAGTGGTCTGTAGCTAGCTTTTAAAATGCTCTGATTTTATTTGCAGAAATGAATTATATATAAAAGCAGGTAAGGCAAAGTGCTACTTAGGTGAAATCCAATTCCTGCAATTTAGAAATATACCTAAAAATACTCAGGCCCAGTGGTTGATGGAGAAGGATGGTCTGCATGATTAAAGATTATTGGCTTACTGATGATCTGTTAGCAAATAGGAATATCCCCTAGGCAGTGATATTAAAGCAAGAGTAATGATTATCCATTTGCACCAAATTTAGAAGATTTTACATCTGGTTCCTTTGTTTTCTGCTGGTAGCTATTTTCTGGTCATCTCTTCTTCAAGGTAGGAAGAATAATTAGTGCAATTTCTCATCATGTCAAAATGTCTGATGATAAGACATATGGAATATTGGGATAGGAGACTAGGGTAGTTATACTAATCTTCATAGTCTCTCCCCGAAAATTGGCATTTTGAGATTTAAAGTGAAATGTTTTATTTAAGCTACATCTTTTGAAAATCTTGAAATTGTAAAGAAAATGTCTCCAAAGAAAGAAATGCTTTTCTTGAAAAACTTCCTCACTATAGTTTTAAAGCATTTTTTTTCAAAAGTTCACGTTCAATTTGTTTACATGATTTTGATCAAGAACTAAGGTTAGATGCCTATGAGACTTTAAGACAAACATCAGCATCAAATTCCTGGCTCAGCTCTGTCTTGTCACAATAAAAAGCATTCCAGAGTGACTTTTTTTTTTTTACCTTATCCTATTCCTAACAGAAAGCCTTTTTAAAAAATGAAGATCGGAAACAAAAACAATAAATGATTAAATTAGAATTTATCGGTCATGAATTTATTCAGTGGATCATTCATCAACCCTGATTTACCCGTCTTTTTTACTCTTTATCATCTCAGTGGTCAGGATGGGGCTACAACTCAATTGGAATGCCATGATTTAATTAATAGCCTTTGTTTTTCTGCCTTTCTGATACAAAACAATGCTGTGCTTGCAATCAGCGGTATTTTCGATTCAGGGAAATAATTCATTTTTTTCAAGCTCTTCAATTCAGCTTCAAAACAGAAGCTGGCGATTGCACTATGCATCAACCAGCCATTTGGGGTTAGGACTTTTACCTTTTCTTTTCAGATTTTTATTTATTTCTTTTTGGAGAGAGGAGAAAGGGAGAGAAACATGTGTGACAGAAACATCAATCAGTTGCCTCTCACACCCCCCCAAGTGGGGACCTGGCCCATAACCCAGGCATGTGCCCCAACTAGGAATCAAACTGGCAAACTTTCAGTCCACAGGCTGGCACTCAATCCTCTGAGCTACACCAGCCAGGGCAAAGCTTTTGTTTTAAGTACAATGAGAACAGAACCTGTGGTGTCAGATTATGAAGTATTCTGCAAGTATTTAAGGGAGAAACATGGCAAATATGTAGCTTGCATCTTTTGAGAAATCAAGGAAATCATATGCATATGGTCAGTGAGGAGAAATGGAGTTGCTTTAAAGACAGGCATGTGCTCTCATGACTGTGTTTGTGTTTGAACTGTGAGCATTGGTGTTGAATTGCTTGCATGCAGCCTTCTCACCTGCACTCTAGCTGACACTGTGCAGAAGGCTGCATCTTGTTACAGCATAGTTTAAAACTGGTATCCACAGTACCTATAGTCAGTACATTGCCTGGGACAGAATTTACTTTGACTTTGCTTTTCTAGTTTTGATTGAGTTAGAGTGATTATCTCTGTTCTTTGCTCAATTTATTTGCGGAGTACGTGCCTAAAAGTTTACTGAAAGATACAAAAGGTGTTTTGTGTAAAATGCTTAGCATAGGGATAAGCTCTCAGCCAGGGTGAATTTGTAGCCCTTCGGACATTTGGCTGTGTCTGGAGACAGCTTTGGTTGCCACAACTTGGCAGAGCAAGGGAAATGCAACTGACACCTAGTGGGCAGAGTCCAGCGGTGCTGCTAGACTTCCTGTAATGCACAACACAGTCTCTAACAAAAAGGAATTACTAGGTTGAGAAACCCTCTTTTAGAGACTGGTACATAGTAAATGCTAAGTAAAAGTTTGCTATTTCTGTTGTTGCCAATTATATTATTATAGTTGGTGCATATAGTTATTTTTCAAGCTAGCCTCTCCTTTAAATAATGTGACCACAGTAATACTAGAAGAAAGTATCTAAAATTCTTTCCAGGGTTTCAAGTGTATATTATGATTCCCCAAGCATCAGAACTTCCACAGAGATTCTTTTTATCTATGGAAGTAAATAAGCATCAAGTCAGTGAGTTCTGCTTAGTAGCTGTGCACAGCAGGGGCTGTAGAGAGATGAAACAGCTCCCGGCTCAGTAGTTTGGAACTGAAAACATCTACTTTCAAACCTGCATAGACTGACATGCAGAATGATGGCTGTGAGGAACACATTAATAGAGACTGCTCAAATTATTTTTTTCTACAAACTAACCAAAAGATGTAGTAAGTAAAAACAGAAGAATTAAGCACGTGCAAGTGCACATACCACCACCATCACCACCTCCAGGGTTATGCAGAGGTCTTTTTGATGCTGTTTTATTCATGGGGTTTCTGCACAAATCTCTCAGAATTCACCAAGCAAGCCTGGCCGGCTGTGTATGCAAAATGTTGCATCCCCTGAGACAGCACAGGAGGAAAACTGGAGCCCAGACAAGGAGCTAAGGCAGTGCACTTCATTTTGAACAAAGATTACGGTGGATGCAGGGCGCAGAAAGGCAGAGCTTGTGCCTGTTGTGCATTTAAGTCAGGTTGGAACTTTTTTGCATTATTTCAAAGCTGGCTTTGACATAATAAAAATCAGAAGCCACAAAGATATTTATGTAGTTGAACTTCCTGTGTCTTTATTTGCCTTTTTGAAAAATTATCAAACATTGTAGGGAGTGATTTTTTAAATGTTGCATACTTAGGGCTCTTAATACCTTCCCTTTGTCCAACCATATGTGATTTACTCAGTAATGATAGCACTAAAAAGAGTTTTCATTGACTTTCAGCCTGAATAGCATGCAGTCTAAAAGTCTTGAATGTTGTTTCCTTTTTCCTTAGGCTGTTAAAGCATTGTGAGCTCTTGAATATGTATCAACCCTGTGCCCAACACAAATTTGTTTATGTAACTGTTCTCTTTCTTCTTTTGTATTGCCATTTGGATACATTGTTCTGGACATGTACTGTTTTACATTTTAGACCCCAGATTCAAATAGCCAAAGGATTTTGGGGTTGTTTGTTGATGATGCCAGTGTTTGAATGTTTCTGTTATTGGTGTGGTAACTCTCCCATGGTACCGTTCATTCATGTCCAGGGTAATCAATGGGAAATATTATATGTGTGGCTCCCATAACATTATATGGCCATTCTCTGTGGATAAGACAGTCACTTGTGTCCTGGCACTCCTGGTTCCACCAGCATATGATGACTTTAAAAGTCTGGTTTTTCATGGGTCACAAACTTCTTAAATCCAATTAATACAATTAAATCCAAACAATAATAGCTATGTTGTGCCAAAATATTTCCTCTCTTTAGCTGGCTTTCATGTGAACATTTGAGCTCCTGCCTAGCTCAGACTCATCTAAAACAATGTGATTTCCCGAGTTGCCTGTGTTCTTGAAATCTAAAATGGCAATAAAATTAATATTCAACAGTGTTCAGTGGGTGTACTTGATACCACATTTCCATTAGCTCAGAGTGAGAGGAGTCCCACTGCAGGTTAATTGGACAAGAATTTTTTTTCTAATTTAAAAGAGCATAATTCTATTCTTTGTTAAGACTTCCTCTTACGCATATGGCTTAAATGTATGTTAAACTTGTTTTCTCAATGCCAGGCAAATTAATGGAGGCTGAGCTATCAGAAAAACTTGGTAAAATTTTTAACTAGTTAAGTAATAATAATAATCTGCTGGGGTTTTTTCCAATCCAATGGTGCCTTTCATTTCTGTCAAAGCCTTAATAAAGAGTATAATTTTTGGCCTGACGGTGAGTGAGATTATAAAATCCAGCAATGAAAAAAACATTTAAAAATTAATTTAGAGGAAAGTTAATTGCAGATTTAATATGGTGTTTTGCAACTTGGTTGACCAAATGCTTCAGCCTGATTAACAGTATTTTTTGAGAGCTGAAACATCATGCCTAAGGAAATGTTTTTTCCTTGTCCGCTTTTATCTTGTATAGGCAACTAAGGTTGCAGATAGACAAAAATACTGGTGAATTCCATAGTTTAGAAAAAATTCCTCTCTCTCCAGAAATAAGAGCAAGAAAAGGAAGAGACTGGAGAAAATAATTCTACATACAAGGTCCTAAAAACTACAGTGATTTACTCTCCTTGGGTTATACTCTTAACCTGCCAAGAAATTATTCTCATAGAGTACTGTACCTCTAATTTCCAAGAGCCTCAAATCCTCCAGGATAGAAATTATTTGGGATTTTTATTTCACATGGCAGCTCTATTTCTAGGTTGTACTAAATGTTTCCTAATGATGTCTCCCAATCTCTTCAATTGTCGTAAAATTTTGGTAACTTTAGAGATTCCTGAAACTTGAATACCTTCCTCAGTCACCAATACTGATAGGCAGTGAGTTTGAAGATTTAAGACCTTACTTTGGGTCTGTTCACTGGAAATTAGAAATCCTTGTGATAGCTGTGAAAGGCATTGGATTAGGGGTGCATTCCCCAGATCTGTGGCTCTCCCCACCACACACATGCGCTCGTGTGTGCGCGCGCGCGCACACACACACACACACACACACACACCCAATGACCCAAAGCTCCCACTTACACACTCTTGTCTTCTTAGTGCTCTGTGTCCTGTGGCCAAGGCGTGCAGCGGAGAAATGTGGGCTGTCAGATGGGAACACGCAAGGTAGGCAGCGAGACCGAGTGCAACCCCTACATCAGACCAGAGTCGGAGCGCACCTGCCAAGCCCTGCTGTGCCCTCTCTATGCTTGGAGGGCAGAGGAATGGCAAGAAGTAAGTAGAGCCATGAAATGGGTACTTGCCAGGCATTTTGCTCAACCCCCTTGCTATCATCATATCTATCCCCTGTGAAGCCTTCAAGCACAGTGACAAGCCTGGCTCTCTCCCAAAGGTTTGTGGTCAGAGGCAGGCAGCTCACTCCCACTAGGCTGGGATGGCTCCTCCTTTTTTCAAAATTCCTCTGTCTGCGTCCTTGAATGTTCCTAGTCCGGCTGCCTCCAGAGAAACTTTAACAGGCATTAGGCCAAATGCATGCAGATAACTGTCACAGGAGGAGGGGAAATACATGAAATATTTTAAACGTGTGTATCTAGACTTGGTTGTTCTGTGGCAGATAGCTGCAGACAGACTCCAGTAGAACTGTATTCCTCCTCCTTCCAAGCCTTGGCTGTCAGGTAGGAGAAAGGCCCTTACCGGAAACCCTGATTAATTAGTGAAGTATTTCACAACATTAAGAAAATGATGGAATCTGAAGAGTTGCTCTGTTGATGCAGAAAATAGACAGACTTGTTTTTCTCCCATTTAATGTTTGGTTAAAGAAAATGTTAATGTTTAATATGAATGTTTTGTCAAAGAATATACTAACTGTCCCCAAGGAAAAGTCTGGCTAAAAAGGTAAGACATTAATAGGAGCTAACCTCTGTATCCAGAACAGGAAATTCAATTGTAGAATAGGGGGGAAAGAGCTTTAGGAAGCAAAACCATGCCCATTGATATTGGAATGAAATAGAAAATGCATACTGTTATTCACAGTAGCTAAGACATGGAAACAACCCATTGTCCCTCAACAGATGACTGGATAAAGAAGGTGTAGTCAATATAGAGTGATGGGCAAAAGTACGTTTACAGTTGAAATACAAATAAATAACAATAATTAATAAATAATATAAGAATAAACTGTTTCACATGAAATAAAAATAATACAATAATTAATAAATAATAACACAAGAATAAACTCTGTGTTTTACATACTCACAGCTGTAAACCTCCTTTTGTCCCACCCTATGTCTACAGTGGAATACTACTCAGCCATTAAAGAGATAAAATATGGCCATTTGTGACAACATGGTTGGGTTGTAAGAGTATCGTGCTAAGTGAAGTAAGTCAGGTGAAAAAGTGCAGTTCTACTTTTTTCCAGTTTTATTGAATGTAATTGACGTATAGTATTGTATTCATTTTTGGTGAAAACATGATGCTTTGATATATGTGTATATTAGAAAATAATTGCCACAGTAAGTTACAGTGACAACGTGATTGGATCTTGAGGGTATCATACTAAGTAAGTCAGGTGGAAAAGTGCAAGAGCCATTTGGTTTCACTCATATGTGGAATATAGAACTGAAAGCAACAAACTATTCAGACGAGCAAGAAGTGAACTCGCAAACACAGACAACAGCATGGTGGTCACTAGCAGGAGAGGAGGCGAGGAGGTGAGGAGGATAAAGGGGTCATACATGGTGCTGGGAGGAGACTAGACTTCAGGGGGTAGGCATGCAATACAGTGTCCAGATTCCAGATTGTAAAGTTGTACACCTGAAATTTATATAGGGCCATTCACCAATGTAATCTCGGTAAGTTTAAATTTAAAAAAGAAAGTGCATTCTGTAAAAGGTTTAGAGATATGAATAGTAAGACAGAAATTTACTACCAGGAAGGGTTTTTATAGCAGGGGTAATTGTGGCCTGCACAGTACTAAATGCTTTATGTTCACCACTCACCTAGTCTTTATAACCACTAGACAAGGTGGGCATTATTCCTATGACCCCATTTTTCAGTCGAGGAAACTGAGGTTCAGACAGCCAGTGTCACTTGTCCAAATGCCACATACCTAGCAATCGGAAGAATCAAGACTTGATACTACGTTTATTCTCTTAGAACATTATGAAATACTACACAGTATTCTTTTTTATTATTATTTTATACAAGTACTGTATAAAAATATTCCACTTTTTCCCAGTTTTATTGAATATAATTGACATATAGTATTATATTCATTTTTGGTGAAAATATGATGATTTTATATATGTATATATTACAAAATAATTACTACAGTAAGTTATAGTTAATATCCATTAACTATAGTGAAATACTATAGCTATATAGCCAAATACTAATACTATTAACTATAGTGAACCATATAAGTGAAATCATATGGTTCTTGCACTTTTCCATGTGACTTACTTCACTTGGTTACCTCACATACTTACAAATTGTTTTTCTTGTGATGAGAAGTTTTAAGATCTACTCTCTTGGCAAATTTTAAATATACAATTGGTATTATCAACTATAGTTACCATGCTAGACATTACATCCCCAGGACTTACTTATCTTATAACTGGAAGTTTCTACATTTTGACCAGCTTCTCCATATTTGTAAGTTTGGTGTTTTAAATATTTTACATATAAGTAATATCATACAGTATTTGTCATTCTCTGTCCAATTTATATCACCATAATGCCCTCAAGCTTCATCCAAGTTGTTGCAGATGGTAGGATTTCCTTTTTTTAATGGCTGAATTATATTCATATATATATGTGAATATAATGTATGTATAACTGAGAGAGAGAGAAGATCCTATTTTCTGTATCTATTTATCCATCAGTGGACACTTAGTTTGCTTCCATATCTTGGCTGTTATAAATATTGCTGCAATGAACATGGGGTACATACATCTTTTTGAGTTAGTGACTTTGTTTTCTTTGGATAAATAACCGGAAGTGTAATTGCTGCATCATATGGTTGCTCTGGTTCTAATTTTCTGAGGAACCCCCATACTGTTTTCCATAATGGCTGCACCAATGCATACTCCTCCCAACAATGCACAAGGGTTCTCTTTTCTCCATATCGTCGCCAGCACTTGTTATTTCTTGTCTTCCTGATGATAGCCATTCTATCAGGTGTGAGGCAATATCTATACTGGTTTTGGTTTACGTTTCCTTAATGATTTGTGATGTTGAGCACCTTTTTATACATCTGTTGGCCATTTTGTATGTCTTCTTTTGAGAAATGTCTGTTCAGGTCCTTTGCCCATTTTTAGTCTGATGTGGTCCCACTTGTTTATTTTGCTTTTGTTGCCTTTGGTTTGGGTGTCAATCCAAAAAATCACTGCCACGGTTGATGTCAAGAAACTGACCCCTATGTCTTCTCCTAGGAGTTTTATGGGTTTCAGGTGTTATGTTCAAGTCTTTTGTCCATTTTGAATTGATTTTTGTGTGTGTAAGATATGGGTCCCATTTGATTCTTTTTCAGGTAGCTATTATCCTAACACTGTTATTGAAGAGACTATCTTTTCCCCTTTGTATATTCTTGGCTCCTTTGTCATAAATTATCTCAGCATATATGTGTGGGTTTATTTCTATGTACTCTATTCCATTGGTATGTGTGTTATTTTTATTGCCAGTAACATACTGTTTTGATCACTATAGCTTTGTATTATAGGTTGAAATCAGGGAGTGTGATGCCTCTAGCTTTGTTCTTCTTTGTCAAGATTGCTTTGGTAATTTGGGGTCTTTTGTGGGCCAATTTCCTTACAAATTTTAGGAGTTTTTAAATTTCTGTGAAAAATACCTTTTGTAATTTTGATAGGATTGCATGGAATCTATAATGTAGACATTTGAACAGTATTAATTCTTCCAGTTCATGAGAATAGAATATCTTTTCATTTATTTGTGTTTTCTTCAGTTTCTTTTATCAGTGTCTTACAGTTTTCAGTGTACTGATCTTTCACCTTCTTGAATAAATTTATTCCTAGTTTTATTTTTTGATGCAATTTTAAATGGGATTTTTTTAAAGAACTACAGGCTTCAAATGTATGGGGATCTAGCCTTCCAGCCCTGTCCTTCCCTTTCCCTCCGCTCACTAATGGTTCCATCATTGGCAGTAATCTCTTTTTTGGGGGCTTTCACCTTCTTTCTTCCTCCCACCTCCTCTCTCATCCACACACTCTGCTACATTTAACCTGATACCTAGTTGGGGCAGGCACGTGTCTGGACTTTCCTCCCTTCATCTAGTGACACTTTGACGTGATGTAAGTGAGCGCACCAAGGCACAGCCTCAGGGTCCACTGAATGGGAGGTTTCCCCAGCCCACCCCTTTACAGGAAGTCATCTTCCTCTTAGTCTTGGACAACCATCAGAGCTCTTGTTTGCTTTTTGAGTGTACACTTTCTTCTTTTGCTTCCCCCTGTCAACTATTAAAACTCACCTGTTTGTTGACAAGATGCATTTCATGCAAGGCACATAGCAAATGGCACCCTCCTCTTTTTGAGAAATAATGCACATATCCACCTGGGGATGTACACGTTCAGCATACGCACAATAGCGTCATCAACATATTTTGTACAGCCACCCATGCTGTGTGCTGCACAACTCCAGAGGTGCTGTTTCCAAAGGCTGCAATGGTGGAGGTACCCACTAGAGTTATATAGCACAATGGCGCTACTACTGATGATGACTTTAAAAATCATACATCTTATCTTTTATTAAGCTATAGACTGAGCACTATGTGGAAAACCTCATTTAGCCTTTTCCATAAGTCTCTAATGTAGTAATTAAATTTCTATCCTCACTTAAAGATGAGGAAACTTGAGGCTTGTGGCTTATGCATCCATTAGCACTAATAAATAAATTTCCCAGGACTTGCAAGTTTTCTTTTTTCTTTTTTAATCTTTACCTGGAATACTCTCTCTCTCCTCCCCAGGAACTCTATATCATAAGGCTGCCTTGTTCTTTCCCTTACTTCAGTCACCCATGTGCATCCTTCAAGGCTCAGCCAAGACATCACTTTTTCTTAGGAGCCCATGGTGATCACTCCTCCACACTAGTGACTGTCTCAGATGGTTCTCTACTAGCTCTTACTGCCCCCTGAAAATACTCTGCTTCAGCAGTTCCAGTCTGAATTATTGTTGCCTGCTTTCCTTATCTGTGTTATCTGCTGTTAGGGGTCAGAGAGCCTATTGACTAGTTTTCCCCAGCATTCAGCATAGCACCTAGAGCATTGAAGGCACTTGTTGAATGAATAAAATGAATGGAGGGACAAAAAGAGAGTTGGGAGGAAGGAGGAAGGAAGGAAGGAAGACATTAAAGAACAATGTCTGCTAATTGATAGCCTTTCTTCTTTAAATCTTTAGAATGTCTTTTAGAATAGTCAAACAAACTCTGTTTTCTTAAAATTACAGCTGTTTTATTTCCTTGTCACAGTGCCACGGACAAGCTGTGCTCGGATATGGCTGGCCTTTGCAGAGCTGCCCACCCCACAGCTGTTTGGCCCAGGGCAGGGACTTGGGTCACTCCTACATATTTGGATTCTAAGAACTTTTATTGAGATCAGCTGTGGAGTGATTTCTAAGTTTATCTTCTTAACACAGAAAAGTTAGAAATGAGCAGCAAGTCCTCCATCAGATGATATAAAGATTTAATCAAGTTTCCAATAGGGAGTGATCAGGTTTTGATGTATGTACAAGGGCCAGATATTAACTCTTTAATTCATTCAACGAATCTTTGTCAAGCACCCACAACACCTACTACATTGCCAGGTAGTAGGTGTGCATCAGGGATGCAGAAGAGATCATGGAATTGCCGTGGTGGGGTTGACAGAGAAAACAAGCAAACAAACATGTTACATGAAATTGCCGATTGTGAAAAGTGCTGTGATGGGAAAGAAACTAGATCCTTAGAGAGTGACAGAGAATGACAGGCCAGGCCCACCTCTCTAGGGTGGTCAGGGGGCAAAGGGCAAGAGAAGGTGATTCCACGTTGAAGGAAGAGGGAGGACAGAGCCCAGTGCCATTGCCTAGAAAAGCAGAGCATGGACTGAGCAGAGGGAGTGGGGACGAGATGCTGATATGCGGTGGGACTGCGTGTGTGGCTGGTTATGATGTGCCCTGTAGGCCAGGGCAAGGGTTTGGATTTTCTTCGAAACAGTGTAAGAGGTTTACACTTCAAGACCTGACCTCTGCCCACCTTCTGGAATTCCTGTCTCAGACTGAAGACCCTAACCACCCCAAACCGCCGTCATCATCCTGGCCCCACTCCCCCTTGACCTTCACCTCTAGCCTCCATGCACACGGAGCCCCTCCTGAGCCGGCAGCCATCTCCTCCTTGCCTGATTCATTCACCAACACCTGCACTCCTCCTCCTTGTCCCCTGCTACGCAGCATCCCTTTCAGCACTGTGGGCACTCCCACCCCTTGTCCTCTTCTGCTGTCACAGTTGCAGAAGATCTTGATGGCTCCTTCCTCTGTCACAATCACTCTTGTGAACCCACGTCTGCTCACACAGCCACATAAGGCACCCTAAACATTAAAGCCAAGAGCCACCAGTTCACCTGTTATCCTGATACATGGACCCCAAACTGGGAGAAGTGGCTACCCTGGGTGCCCTAATAGAGAGAGAAGAGGAGTAAGAGGATGTCAGGGCTGTCCCCAAGCACCCAGCACAGAACTTGGCCAGTTGAAAGTACTGGCTGGAAGTGCGAATGACTTTAAAGTTATGAAATGTCTCCACAGTATTGTGTCTGCCTTTTTCCTATGCAAAATAAACTATTTGGGGGTAAAAGTGTGAAAAAGGTGTTCAAAAATTCACATTTCTGACTGTAACATGAGCTTTGAGAATAGAAACTGTTGGTAACTTAAAGACCGCTTTCCCTTTAATTTAGAGCCATGTTAGATAAATTGACTCTCAACACTGTTCCTTAGCACAGAAACCTTTGCACAGCACACAGAATATGGTGCTGTTGGGTTCTGCATTTGTCCTGCAGCTTGTCTGTGGTCATGCCCCCTGACAATGGTAGCTGGCCCTGGAAACAACACAACAGATCCTTTCACCAGTGGAGAAAAGCAACAACCTTAAAAGGTAGAAAACATGAATATGAAGTGATTTTCACCCCATACCCCCACAATGGTTAGGGAATCTCACCAAAAGAGTGTACAGCAGCTTGATTGTAATCTTTAACTAAAGGAAAGATAGTTTCTCAAATAACCCTTTTTAGACCTTTACCCTGTGGCCAATCTACCTAGCTAAATAAAATAGTACATTAAATGTTTATTTTAGGTCTTATCCTCAAATTTGGAAAGTTATCCCCCCACCCTGCTCCTGCTAATTGCAGCACATTTAAAGGCTCACATAGCCTGTAAAACTATGGGCCAGCTACCCAGTTCAGCCCAGTGCTGTGGTTATTTGCTTTTTCAATCACAGTGTGGCTGGAGTTCCAGGAGGCTGGTGGCATGACTTAGACACTTGGTATACTTTTTCCTAAAAGCTGTAATAAAATTTGAGAAAACCTGTTAGAATTAAAATGAGGCTAGTTGATCTTTCCAGCTGTTTTCAGGGCATTTCTAGATCATTTTCTAGGAGAAAGGAAAGAGTTCATAAATCACAGTGGGGAGTGATATTACCAAAGACTAATAAAATCCAAAGCACGGGACTGGGCTTTTTTTCTGGTCGCCCAGATTCACGCTCTAGTTCGGATATAGGACTCCAGGGGAAAAGACTTGCTGTATGATTTTAGAGCTTCTGTTGACTAATTCCAAAGCACTGAGCATTGTCAGTCACTTATTTCTATTTTTCTAAAAGTTATACTTAATTGTGGACTAAAAAGTCCACATACTAAACCTGACAAGTTCAAGGGAGGCCAGCAGGGTGGGTCCTACAAATTCAGAGACCTAAAATAACCACATACAATGGTCTGAACATAAAAATTTCTAAGTAAAAGCAGGTCATGAGGGTAGTCACGTCCTAGGCCTGTAGCTTCCCTCACAAAGGTCGGTGTTTACTTAAGTGAGCCTGTCTGTTGCCTTTTGCATCTAAGATAACATACCTTTGAAATGTCAGGGTAATCTCCTTTTCCAGACCCCGAAGGCCACAACCTCTGCGCCAGAGCAGAGACAGAAGAACCCCTCATTGTTGCCTTGTTTCCCTGAATACCATCTCAATGAGCTGTAAATGTTAATTATTATCTCTCCTGTACTATCTGTGTAAGAGAAGTATGTATCTCTCCATTTTACTTTTTATCCAATCTCAGAGATTTCCCCGCTTTGCTTTTTCTTACCACCCTAATTGATCACCAGTGGATTTCATGTAACCCCCTTACATCTCTGATTCTAAAGTATAGAATAAGATGCAAAATTGCCATTCTTCAGAGCATTTTCTCAATCCATTGAGACTTCACTTCCTGGCAATTGACATCAGTTTGGCTCAAATAAACTCATAAAATTTTTCTATAGGCTAGGATGTTTTTTACACCAGGTAAGGTTTCCTGACTCCCTTTTCTACCATTGGCAAAAGAGTATTTATAGTAGTTAAACATTCTTCAAACCCTAGAGAGAGACACTTAAGAAGCAGAAAGTATTTAGTAATCCTTGCATTTCTGCTCTAACCAGTTACTCACTGACACAGATGAAAGCCCTACGAGTCAGTGAAAATGACAGGACGCTAGAAGGGTTCGTCCAGGTTGTCTGCCCCATCGTGATCTCCTGAGTCACCTAGGTTCCAAGGAATTCCTTTTTCTAAGGGGAGTTATGCATTTCTTCTGCATATATCTACCCAGCACAGATTAACCATGTTTTGTTTGTATTGTAACATTCAGTGGTTCCCTAACATACATGGCATTTTGAAAATGAAGAAATAAAAATGTCATTACTTCACAGTCATTCCCAGCACCCTCCAGGGGCAAAGAAAACCAAAAACCACTGAGCTCGGAACTGGACCCAGCCAGCCTCCTGCACCGCTTGGAAGGGATTTGCTCCCTTGTGCTCATCCTCTATTGCTTTTGATTCATGTTTGTGCCCCAGAAAAATCACATATAACTTCACATTTTAGATAATGAAGTTTTCTTCCAAGCAGGAAAAATAAATTTTGAGTCAAGTTTGTAAATGATAAGGGACTAACTACCAGGACATACCATGTATCCCTTCTACTTCCTGAAAAACAAAGTGGCTCACAAAAGACAGGTATACAATGTGACCCAGCATTTCCACTCCTAGGGATGCACCCAAAAGAATTGAAATCAGGCCTTAAACCTTGCACATGCATGTCCACAGCAGTACTATTCACAGTCGTCAAAAGAAGGAAACAACTCACATGTCCATCGGCATTTGAACAAAATGTGGTATATCCATACAATGAACTATTATTTAGCCATAGACAAGATACATGCTTAACATGGAAGAACCTGGAAAACATTATGTTAAATGAAACAAGCCAGTCATGAAAGGACACACACTGGATAATGCCACTCGTATGAAATGCCCAGAATAGGCACATTCATAGAGACAGAAAGCGGAGAGGTGGTTGCCAGGGGCTGGGAGGATGGGGATGGGGAGTGACTGCTTAACGGGTCAAGAAAAACAAGAAGCATCTCAGGAAAGAATTTCTTTTTTAATTTTGTTTTTCAACTACAGTTTATACTGATATTATTTTGTATTAGTTTCAAGTGTACACATAGTGGTTAGGCAATTATATACTTTACAAAGTGTGCCTTCTGTTATTTCCAGTTCCCATCTGGCACCACAAAGAGTTATCACAACATTACTGACCGTATTCTTTATGCTGTACTTTACATTCCTTGTGACTATTTTGCACCACTTAGTACTCAAAAATCCCTTCATATCTTCCACCCAGTCCCCCCACCACCCTCCCATCTGGCAACCATCTGTCTGTTCTCTGTGTCTGTGAGTCTGTTTCATTTTTGTTTGTTTGTTTATTTTGTTCTCAAGATTCTACATATAAGTGAAATCATATGGTATCTCTCTCTGACTGACTTATTTCACTAAGCATAATAACCTTTAGGTCCATCCATACTGTCAGATGGTAAGATTTCATTCTTTTTATGGCTGAGTAATATTTTTTGTATATATGTACCACCACTTTTTTTATCCACTCGTCTCTTGATGAGAGCTTGGGTTTCTTCCATATCTTGACTATGGTAAATAACACTGCAATGAACATAGGGGTGCATATATCCTTTCAAATTAGTGTTTTGAGTTTCTTTGAATATATACCCAGAAATGTAATCAGTCATAAACGGTACCATTTTTCATTTTTGAGGATCCTCCACACTGCTTTTCACACTGGCTGCACCAGTCTGCATTCCCACCAACAGTACAGAAGGATTCCCCTTTCTCCACACCCTCACCAACAGTTGTGTGTGAATTTATTAATAACAGCCATTCTGACAGGTGTGAGGTGATACCTCATTGTGGTTTTCATTTGCATCTCTCTGATGATTAGTGACATTGAGCATCTTTTCACATGACTATTGGCCATTGTTAGAGAAGTGTCTGTTCAGGTCCTCTGCTCATTTTTTAATTGGATTGCTTGGTATTTTGTTGTTGAGTTGTATGAGTTCTTTATAAACTTTGGATATTAACCCCTTATCAGATGTTTCATTGGCAAACATCTTCTCCCATTCCATACGTTGTCTTTTTATTTTGTTGGTGGTTTCCTTTGCCGTGTTAAAACATTTTAGTTTGATGTAATTCCAGTTGTTTATTTTTTTCTTTTGCTTCTCTTGCCCAAAGTGATATATCAGAAAAAAAATATCAGTAAGAGAAATGTCAGAGATTTTACTGCCTATATTTTCTCCTGGGAGCTTTATGGTTTGGGGTCTCACATTTAAGTCTTTAATCCACTTTGAGTTTATTCTTGTACATGGCTTAAGAAGGTAGTCTAGCTTCATTTTTTGTGTGTGTGCATGCATGCACCTGTTCAGTTTTCTTAAAAAAGAATATTGAGTTAAATTAACTCTGAGACTCAACTGGACAGCATATAGACAGGTCATCCTAGGACAAAACTTACCAGCTTCTCTGTTTTCCTCACTTGGTTCATGGGAATAAAAATATCAGTCCCTTCTACCCCATGAAGAAATGTATGACCTGGGACAAGTAACTCAAGCTCACTACAGCCCCACTTTCTTCATCTGAAAAATGGAAACCAGAGCAACTACTAACCCTCACTCCCTAGCTCTCTCCATCTTTGATATTTGTCTTTGCTACTAAAATACACAATCCTCTCCAAGTGCAGGGTCTGTGCCATTGTGTGCACTTTTGTTCACCCAGGACCCACCCCAGGGCCTGACACTTATTAGGAACTTAGTGAAAGTTGGCTGAATGACTGAGGATGAGAGCAGTTCAGCCAGAAAGGAAAGGGCTGTTGGGGCCCCAGGAAAAGCTCTCTTTAAGTCCCTAAAGAGGAATCATTGGTGAGAAATGAAACTTGTCCTTCATGCTGCTCTGGATTCAACAACTAAGACAAGACACTGGAATCTGCAGAGATATATTTATTTCTGTTGTAAGATGAAATGGGCCACTTGGACAAGTAATGACTTTCCTCACTCGAGAGATATTTAGTGACCTGTTGAGTCAGGGAAAGGAGGAAATAAGAGTTTGACAACCATTTGGCCATAGTTTTAAAAAGATTCTATGTTTGAGTGGGTATTTGAAGTAAGCATACCTTCAGGTCCTTTCCAGACCTGACATTCATTCCTTCCTTATTTCCTTCCGGCGTTCAGACAGCCGCTCGCTGGATGCCCTTCACTGCGTCAGGAGCAGTGTTGCAGGGACCTGGATAAAAGTTTGAGTTCTCTGATAACCCCTGGCCTCAGACATTTCAGGGTCTTAAGGGGCTATAGACAGAAAAGCAAATAATTATAACAACAGGCTATTATTTTTCTACATATAATAGATAACGTATATATAACATTCTTCCAGATCAACACTCATTTTGTTTGTCTTTAATAGTGCACCAAGACTTGTGGCGAAGGCTCCAGGTACCGCAGGGTGATGTGTGTGGATGAGGAAAAAGGCAGCGAGGTTCATGGTACGCACTGTGACAGCAGCAAGCGGCCTGCCGACCAGGAGAGCTGTAGTTCGCAACCCTGCGAATATGTCTGGATCACAGGAGAATGGTCGGAGGTACATCCCGGGGATTCCGTAACTGCAGTTTTCAGGTCAACAACGACCTGAGGGAAGCAAAGTGATGGAGGCAGGAATGTGGGAGACCTCCCAGTTCTGCCTGTGAGCACTGAGTTCTCCAACAAGTCCCTCCTCCTTCCTGGGCCAGAGCCCCACGTGTGCATATTGGGGGAGGTACACCAGGTGGTCTGAGCTCCCCTCAACTCTTCATTCTGTGATTCACCTTGATGTCTTGCTGGTGTCATTAGGAAGTAATCAGGGGCTGCAAATTCATAAGATGTCTCTCAGTGCCTGAAGAGAATTAAGTATAAGAAAATGTCTCAGTGTCAGGAAGACAGATCAGCATGTAGTGTGTAGCAGGACAGGCTCTGTCCCACTCCAGCTGAGGCCATACAGAAATGCAGGTCCGGTTTTACCAAACTTGACTTTTCAAAAGAGGACAAAAATCTGGAATTATATGTGAGAGCTCCTAATGTTAAATTGTGGACTCAGATTAGTCATTTGAAACATTGTAGGGGGCAAACCAAACACATTCATGGGCCACGTGTGGGTTACCCATTTGACAACCTCTGATTCCAGAGAACAAAATAATTCTCCATATTATCCAAGGAATCTCAAGTATCTCTTTTAAAGATTTTTTAAAATTTATTTTTAGACAGAGGGGAAGGGAGGGAGAAAGAGAGGGAGAGAAATATCAATGTGTGCTTGCCTCTCATGTGTCCCCTACTGGGGACCTGGCCTGCAACTCAGGCATGTGCCCTGACTGGGATTGAACCAGTGACCCTTTGGTTCACAGGCCTACTCTCAATTCACTGAGCTACACTAGCCAGGGCCTCAAGCATACGTTTTTCCCTAACTCCTCCAGATACAGTGCCTATCTAGACACTTTTATTATTAATCCACCAATAGTAATAATAGCATGGTTGTATTATTTTCAAACTTCATGATATTTTCAAATGCTGAAAGATCTGTAACATCGAACCATTTGCCCAGAATAACCCAGAGCTGGGAAAGGGAAGCATCTGGGCTCATAGTGGAGGTGCTTGCTGTCACTGGGCCTCCTCAGGTTTGGGTGTGTTGGGTGTTGTATTGTTTCTGTACTAAAGGTGTACTGAAGTCTTTTCAAACTTTCCTCTCCGTCTTTCCCTCTGCTCCAGTGGTTTTGTCTCCTCTCCCCTCTGGCGGGACATTTGGCAATGTCTGGAGACATTTTGGGTTGTCACAACGTGGGGAGGTGGGATGCTCCTGACATCTGGTAGGCCAGGGGTACTGCTAAACCCTGTCATGCCCGGGACACTCCCATCACCTTAGCCAGTCTTTGGTGTGTTGTTATTATTCTGCCAAAAGAGTTTTGGTTTCTTTCTAAGATTTGAGTCATGTTACCACTATAGCTTTAATAAAACCTTAACCTTAACCCCTAAAAGATGAGATGTAGAGGACAATTTTAAAAAAGGAAAAGAAAAAACATCCTACCACATATCTGCAAATTCTCAGATGTATCAGAGATTTAGAAAAATCCACAAATGTACAAAGTTTAGAGGGTTGGAGAGAGGACCTCCCACACATACAAGGAACTAGATAAGGGAGCTGTAAGGAGAACAATGCCCAAGGGACAGGACCGGAACTCCCTCCAGAAGAGCACTGTCTCCTGGGGTCCTCGGCACTCTTGTCTGCACACAGCCCCACCTGAATCCCAGGTGGCTGCAGCCAGATTAGAAAGTAGGGGTTCCCTCAGCCCTGGCTGGTACATTTTCCTGTTGGGCCTGAGTGTATCACTGAGGCAAGGAGCCCACATTCCTACTGTTTCACTTTCCATTACCCTTATTTTCCAATTAGAAAGTAAGCCACATTCATGGTGAAACAATCATGTGACCCCAAAGCAGGGAGAATCAACAGGAGGGTTTTCCTCCCCTTTCTCTGCCCTCCCCTCCCCAGAGCCGAGTCTCCTGCACATCTAACCTCTGGTCTGAAATGGATTAAGGAAACCAGAGGCCACATGTATTCTTTCCAGATTCTTTTCAGAGATGTGGAGGCCTCTGAATGAAACCTGGCCATGTTTGGGTAAAGTTCCATCAGTAAAGGCCTGTCTGCCACTGCATCATGGCATAAATGGCCACAGGGCTGCTTCGGCTTCTGCTTTGCAGGGGTCCCGTTCCCAGGACTTGCCTCCCTTCTCTGACGTGCAGCCCTGTTTGAATTTGTACAGACTTAGGTCAGAGCACGCAGTGCTGGGGTAGACACTCTAAAATACCTGCAGCCAGAACAGAGCATTTGTAAGCCACCTGTCCACACGTGAAACGCCCCGGACTTGCCTCCCACTGCCCTGGCCTGACGTCAGCTGGGTCTTCGGGCACTTGAACAGCACAGCCAAAGAAGGAAGAAATGTACCCACAGCATCGTGTATGCAGGTCTTGAGCCAGCTGGAAGGAATGCTCTGCGTGCTTCTGGCTGGGCCTGTTCCCCCCCTGCCTCGGGAGATGGCTCCAGGAAAAGGCTTCTCCCTGGAAAAGTTTCAGGAAAGGAAAGCCATGTGGCTTAAAGTAACAGCGCAGGAGATGTTAGGAAAGAGCACACTGTGGCTTTTATGGCAAGTAAGAACTGATGGAAGCTTTGGTCCCTCCCCCCAGAAAAGCAGCACACACCACAAGATGCACACTGCCTCTGGGGCTCCCTCTCCCTCCTCAGAGAGCCTTAGCTGGCCCTGGCACTGGGGATGGCCAGTTATCTAATGACTCTGACTAAAAATACCATCAAAACTAAATTTGTTGTGATTCAGACTTGTTTTTAAATAATATATTATATAAAATACTTAGCTGGGGACGTTGAACAGGATGTAAATAACCAATTAGATGTCCCATCACAGAAGGGAGCTGGGACACTAGTAAGACATTTGTTCCTTCTCCTTTTCTGTATCTCTGAGTATTTTTAAATGTATTCTAAATATGGCAGAAAGGCTAAATGACTGCGAGAGAGAGAGAGAGAGAAGCAGAAAGGTAACACTTAGTCAATATATGTAGCCACGGAAAGGGAAGAGAGAAGGACATTAGCTGGAAGTCAGATGGAAAAGTAGGGGGCATTGACTAGGAAAGAAAACTGTCCCAGGGTCCTCTTTTGGCTGAGTGCTTGGATTTCACACTCTTTTCAGATGGCCTCTGGCTCTCTCTCCATCCCACTTAGTTCTCTGTTGTGGTCATTGTAGGTTTAGAAAAACATGATTTGCCAGCCAATGCGTGGGCTGTGGAGGCTGTAAATTGAGCCAGTGACAACTGGAGCTCACCGCCCACACCTCTGCCCTCTGCCCTTGAACCCCAGAGAAGAGACCTAAGGTGCCCCCACCCACCGCAGAGAGGCAGTGGGAGCACTAGACCCAGGCGGTGGTGGTGGCAGCGCACGCCATGTAGGGCACCTGTGTCCTGTGTGCTAGGGGCTGCTGCTCCAAGTACAACAAGCTGATATGCTGAGAGCCTCAGCAGCATCGTCAGGTTCAGCCTGCCAGGCGGGGTAGGGCTGTGCTGCGGCTGCCCCCAGGCCCTGCCCCAGCCTCTACCTCCTCTCTCCTCAGTGCTCAGTGACCTGTGGAAAAGGCTACAAGCAAAGGCTCGTCTCCTGCAGCGAGATTTACACCGGGAAGGAGAATTATGAGTATGGCCACCAAACTGCCACCAACTGCCCAGGCACACAGCCCCCCAGTGTCCACCCATGCTACCTGGGAGAGTGCCCCATCTCGGCCACCTGGAGAGTGGGCAACTGGGGAAGCGTAAGTAGATGGCTGAGTTAACAAATAGGAAAGCTTTTGGATCCAAAACCCTGTCTTAAAAGTGGCCTGCCTGACCTACCCAGAGTCATTCTCCTAGAAGAGACCCTAGTGAGAAATAGCCATTAGCACTCGTAATGGGCTTCTTTAGTGGTGTGGCCGGTCAAGTGCTTAAGGCATGCGCTCTGAAGCTAGGCAGCCTTTGCCTGATTCCTGGTTTGGCCACTTCCCAGTCAAATGACCTTGGTCAAGTTTAGAACTTCTGAATCTCAGTTCGCTCATCTGCAAAATGGGTGGCTGTGATTCAGATGGAAGTGGTTAATACAGAAAAAGCACTTAGGTTATAATTACCCATTTTAAGTTTCATATATTCTCCATAATTTAAGGTTAAAAAGCACCTAGCACTTTGTCACTTAATGAGCTTTAGTTGTTGCTTCTTTTGCTAAGTCTGTGTGTTCTCGTCTTTCTGCATTGCATCAGGAATTCTTCATTGCATTAGGGGTACAGTGAGAATATTTTAAACTGGACCTGCGCTGGGAAATCTCCACAGCCCCTGGCCCCTGATTGCTCAGTGTCATAAAGTGATCAGGCAAAAATACAGGACTAGCTGAAAATCATTAACTTTTGAATCCTGGCTCTACCATGACCTCGAACAAATTTCTCAACATTTGAGCCCTAATCTCCCCTCTGTAAAAATAGAATAATGGAAGTGGAAGTACTATCTCAGGGTTACTGTAGGCTTGAATGAGAATATCAAATTATATACATCATGTGTATGAATACATAGGGAACTATATATGTAGTAGTAGGTAGGTATACATGTATAATGGAAAGCTCATCACAGGGATGGGTCCAGAGTAAGTGCTCAATATGTCAGCTGTCTGCTTTTGGCAACAGAGGGTCTGAAATGATACCCTGTGCATGCCGTCAGGCCCGGGGCACCGCGCCACGGCAGCCCAGGCCTCCCGGCTTCAGGGGCCATTATCACTGACTCTGCTCTGCCTTGTAGTGCTCAGTGTCCTGTGGCGTCGGCGTGAGACACAGATCTGTGCAATGTTTAACCAATGAGGACCAGCCCAGCCACTTATGTCCCGATGATCTGAAGCCAGAAGAGAGAAAAACCTGCCATAACATCTATAACTGTAAGTTGGCCAAGTGGAGCCGTCTTTCAGAAGCAAGAACAGGGTTTCTCTATTTGTTCGCCTGCCCGTCCCCTTGCCCTGACTGGTGTGGCTCAGTTTTTGGTGCGAACTGAAAGGTCCCCAGTTCGATTCACAGTCAGGACACATGCCTGGGTTGTGGCCAGGTCCCCGCTTCAGGGCCTGTGAGAGGCAACCAATCAATGTCCCTTTCTCTCTCTCCCTCTCTCTCCCCCATCCCTTCCTCTCCCTCTCTCTAAAAATAAATAAATAAAATCTTTTAAAAAGAGGAAAGGAAAGAAATTGGCCCCCTTGCTGAAGAGCTTTAGTGTAAGCAGTTAGTTCACTTCGTAAGGAGACACAGCCCGCCGTGGAGCATCACACGTCATTTCTGCATCTCACGTTTTCTAGGCGAGTTACCCCAGAACTGCAAGGAGGTAAAAAGACTGAATGGTGCCACCGAAGATGGTGAATATTTTCTGACCATCAAAGGAAAGCCCCTGAAGGTGAACATCAAACATCAGGCCTTATTCCTCAAATGTCTTCAGAGTGAGTGGCCCTGGATCTCATCTTCCCCTGCCTGAGCCACCCCCGTGGGTGCTTTCTGGTCTATCTTTCAGATATTCTGTGCAGGGATGCAGTCTGACCACCCCAAGGAGTACTTGACACTGGTCCATGGTGACTCTGAGAACTTCTCCGAAGTTTATGGGTACAGGTAGGAAAGCTCAGGCTCAGAGGAGCCAGGCCCCTGGAGACCCCTGGAAATACCTTCCCGTTCTCATGAGAACGCTCTCTCTGTGATGCAGGTTGCACAACCCCACCGAATGCCCCTACAACGGAAGCCGGCGCGATGACTGCCAGTGTCGGAAGGACTACACAGCAGCTGGGTTTTCCAGCTTCCAGAAAATCAGAATAGACCTGATCACCATGCAGATAATAAGTAGGTTCAGTGGGATGTCACGTGTTGATATGTTCATTAGTCTCTCCATTCAGTCAGCATGGAGGCTGGGGCGAGGAGCCCAGGATGCAAAGAGGGAGTAGACTCACTGTCCTAGGCCACCTGAGGTCAGGCTTGCTCTTTTCTGTTCCCTTCTGTACCTCAGCCTGGAAAGTGCTGGCCCAGGTGCTCCCTCAGGCGTGTAATGAATAAATGAATGGAGGAGATGTAAGCATATTAAAGGGCCCCAGTGCAGTGGTGGAGTCAGAGCAGCATCCCCAAAATAAGACATCAAAATTGAGTCCTCAAGGCCAAGTAGGAGCTAGCCAGGCAGATGGTACCTGTGTGGGCACAGCAAGGATGGTAGCTGATGTTTCTGAGCGAGAAGAAAGAGCAGATACAAAGCCCAGAACTGAGAGGTACACGTGGCCCGTCCGCTCCCCACCCACTCCCACCAGCACAGGGCGCACATGTGGATGGGCATAAAACTAATTTTATTTGATTGTTGATTTACACAGAAAAAAATGGAGCACAGAATTACCGTATTTTTCAGAATATAACACACACATCCCCCCCCAAATTTGGGAGGAAAATGGGGTGTGTCTTATAGTCCAATGTTGCTTACCTGCCTAGTAAATGTAGTAAACATTTACATTGGTGAAATAGTATGTTATTTATGTTATTAAATATTTTACCACATTTTTTGCTTCAAAAATTTTTTTCCTATTTTCCTCCTCTAAAACCTAGGTCCGTCTTATGGTCCGGTGTATCTTATAGTCCTAAAAATACAGTACCTTTTTTTAAACCGGCCTGCTCCTGGGCTGATTTCATACTCTGGCCAGCACTGCGGTTTTGTTAAAGGCATTCATCACAGGAGTGGTTAAAGACAGCTGAGATAGCCAAACACGTTCCCCTGAACAGGGGAAAAACAGGAATAATGAATAATTAATTTTTCTCATTAACATTGCACCCATAATACTGCATCGCTTTCCTCTTGAGGTACATTAAACTTGATTTGTGCCAATATGGTGTTCATTGCTTTTAGCTGGACCGATTAGGGCTAATGGCAAAGGGTCTGCAGTTTCTCACTTAGAAATGCCCCACCACCCCCTTCCCTGCTGCCCCCCAGCTCCTTCCAGGGCCCCTTTCCTACAGGACCGGGGACTCAGATCTTCCCCCCAGCAAAACATGGTTAACTGCAGAAGATTCCAGAAAGACAAGGCAGAAAGGTAAAAGTCTGCCTCTGGCTCCAGTTCTGCCAGCAACAGCTTTTGCAGGGTTCTCAGTCTATCTCCTGGTCCCGCTTCCCCATTTGCAGAGCTGTTCTCGGGGGCTACAAGATGGTTAAAAATATAAGCATTGTTTTTATTGGCTTAAAAAAAACTAGAAGTCAACCCCAAACTTGAGAAACTGCCATTAATACTTTCAAGATGTGGGTTCTGACTGCTCCACATTTTGGCAATAATAGCACTTGGGCCATGGGAGGACAGAGGAGGCCTCAGGGAGTAACTCCACAGTCCCTGGAATGCTTTTCTGACTTACTTCCCAGGTCCTGAAGCCTCAGAGGCCACACCACGTGCAGGAGGCTCACAGCCTTCCCCTTACACTACATTTAAGCAAGACAGTTCTCGTATTTATTTACTTAGGAACCAATTCCAAAGCCATCCTGAACCCCCTTTTTGGCTTCCTTGCTATAAGGAGACAAGACACAAAGCCCAGGGAGAGGCTCTCAGAACCACACTATAATGAGGAAAAAGCCAGAGCACATCTGAATCTATTTGCTCACTAATCATACTTTGTTTTGTTTTTTTCCCCTCTCCTACTCCTCTTACTATTTCTCTTGCTATTCTTCTTCCCTGCTCTCCCCTTGTTAATATCCTGTCCCTTCCCTGCTCTCCCACTGCCACCTCTCTTCTCCCTTTAACCCGTCTCCAAACCCCACAGCCACTGACTTGCAGTTTGCAAGGACCAGCGAAGGGCATCCTGTGCCTTTTGCCACGGCTGGGGACTGCTACAGCGCCAGCAAGTGTCCACAGGTAAGCTGGGAGCCTGTCCCCAGGCACCCTGGGTGGCTTCTGTCCCTGGGAATGCAGTTGAGCACGGCCGCTGTGGAAGACTGCTTGGCTCCTCAAATGCTCACAGCTCTTTAATCTGGTCTAATTCCCTTCTAGGAGTGTTTCCTAAGGAAATGATTACAGCTACCTGCCAAATCTCTACATTTAGCAAAATGCACCTATTACAATGGTGAAAATTTAGAAACAAATTAGATGTTGGGTAGCGGATGACTTGGTTAAGCAAATGATGGTAGCTAATAAAATGAGTATTATGAAGTCAGTGACATGCTAGTAAATGTTTAATGACTGGCTCCAAGAAAAAGAAAAAAACAGCCCTGCTTTGTAGCATTTGCCAATTTCTGTGGTGTAAGTACCTTCCCCCCACCTGCTTTACTGATTTCAGGCCATCAACAGTATGTCACTAAATGGAGAGCTGAGGAGAGATACAATCAGCTCTCAACAGCCAGTACAAATGGACTCCAACACACCACTGTTAGCATTAAAAATCCTGACTATTACGTGATATAGGAATGCTGTCACCCTGACTTCAGATGCATATAAAATGTGCAGTGTTCAGACTAAGAACACTGCGTCTTCCACTGTATTCACGCCTCAGCAGCACAGCTGATGGCAATCTTCCTGCCCATGTTGTAGTTCCATACCTTCTTGCCTCCTTAGAGGTGTGACAGGTTTTAACTTGCCTTCTGGAACATGCTGTAACCCTCAGCCTGGGCAAACTCAGTAAGACAGCCACCAGTCTCTGCGAGAATCTTCTGCAGTAAGAAGTCAGGATGAGCAGTGAGCTAGGTGATTCTGGACAGGAGAACTTGGCCCCTATTTTTTCTTTGGTTTGCATAAGTTCTTCACAAGGCTGTTGCTATGCTCTGTGTCTGGAATTTCCCACTCTGCCTGTGCACCTTGGAGAGGCTGGGGGTTGGGTGATGCCTTCTGAATCCCAGGATAGATTTACACCCAACCACAGGGACCGTCCAAAGACAAACACATCTGAATTTTCTTTTAAGAAAGTATTTTCTCAGCCCCAACATTTAGAAAGCATTGCTAAATGTTTTAGAGAAGTGAAAAGGAAGCTCTCAAGGGAGAAAGAAAATAAACAAAGGACATAATGGTAAAAAGGGCCTTTTCTCCATTACCCAGGAATTGAAAACTTTTGAAGTGTAGTTTCTTTAGAGTAGCTAATGACTTCAAAAACCCCACAGGTAAGGGTTTCATTCTAACCGCTAACAGATTGGTCCCCTCCCGCCTTTTTCAAGTCTCAGGGTTCTCTCCTTTCCACATGTGCATCCTTTAGGAAGCTTAAGCAAATGGAGTTAATTTGCATTCATTTGCTTTAATAATTCATAAACAAATGAATGAATTGATTTGCTAAATCCTGACACTGAAGCAATTGCTAAGTGAAAAACCCCAAAGCCAGTGAAAGGCTAATATTTATTTTTTCTAGCCCATTCTTCAAACCACATTGGGTACTTAAAGAATTCTTCTCCTTAGACATTTATTGAACGCCAACTATATAAATGAAAGGCGTGAGTTTTTCAAATCAGTTTTCCAGGAGAGGCCTGGAAAGCATGATGACTGTTTGGGCTGCTTGGGAGCAGATGGTCTGCCCTGACCTAGTCAGTGCACAGACTCCAAAGCAGATGGATGCTCTCTGTTCGACAGTCTGCTTCTTTCTCCTCACCCATTGCTGCTGTTTTGGGGATTTATCTGTGAATAAGGGTGGATCCTTCAAAAGTCCTCACCTGAAAATATAGCCAGAATATCTTTTTTAAAAATCCTCATTAGTCTTGACCAGTGTGGTTTGGTTGGTCACCATTCTGCAAAGTGGAAAGGTCACTGGTTCAATTCCCCATCAGGGCATGTGCCTGGGTTGTGGGTTTGGTCGCCAGTTGGGGCACATGCAAGAGACAACCAACCAATGTTTCTCTCTCACATTGATGTTTCTTTCCCTCCCTTCCTCTCTCTCTAAAAATAAATGCATAAAATATTTTAAAAATAAAGGGGAAAAATCCTGATCATAGTCGTTACTACATTATTATTCCTTTTTTTTAAAATACTGGTATTAGTAGTGTCGATTGTGTTCACTAGGCTGTAGGCCCTGTGCTCATCAGTTCTAAGTCAGTGTAGCATGTCATTCCTGCAGTATCCCATGACAGTGCCCCCTGTCCACAGGTGGGGATACTGAGGAGTAGAGAGTTTGGGTGACTTGTCCAAACCCATGCCACTGGTGCTCAGTAGAGGCTGGATTTGATCTCAGGTGTCTGAGTACAAATGAGAGGCATACCTGTCTGGCTAATCCTGTTTCCAGGCAAGATTTCTGAAGAGTTCACTTTTGCCTGAGCAGAGAACAAACTCTCTGTGTAAGGCACACCTTTACAAGCTTTTCTGGATCATCAGTGAAGGCATGACTCAACTATGTTTCTCTTTTAAATACGCAACAGAAAGCAGTAGGTAGAACTACTGCCCTTTAGACTCTGAAGAGAAGGCCTTCGGGGCAAAGATGCCCCAGACTAGAGCTAGGCAGGACGGGAGGCCTTCACCCCTCTGGCAGGACTCAACTTCTAGAGTGCCAGTTATCAGCTAGGGTGCTCACTGACAATGCAAATCCCCAAACCAGAAAAGGAAAAAGGGGAGCAAGGAGGAAGGTGTGTTCCATTCAGGTGTATCACCCGCTCTGCTCAAGAAAGGGCAGATCTGTGTATGGAGTGTACTCAGACACTGGACACCCAGGTCAGGGAATAGAGGGGCACTCTCAGGCTAGAAGCCGGTTCAGGGGACTGGATCCTCTAAGCACTTCGACATCTAAGAAGATTCAGTCCACCTGGAATGAAGGTAGGACAGGCAGTGTGCCTGGGAAGCAGGCTGGGGAGGGAGCAGTGAGAGGTGTCCTTGGCAACAGTGTGGTCTGGATATCACATGGGTGTGGATGCACCCCTCAGAGCAGGGGGGACAGAGAAATAAGAACTTGGTCTGGTGGGACAATCCAGTACATAGAAGCCAGTGTCTGAGGAGGCCGGGCAGGGAGGGCTCTGCACTTCAGTGCCCTTACAATCAGGGACACTTGGGTGTTGAGACTGCTCAAATTAACTGCTCCCAACACTGCAGAGTGCTGTCACAGAATAATTTCCAGAACACATTTTAAAGTATCAGGTCTCTGCCAGATAATGACTTAGATGGATTATACCTTCTATCTAACCCCCTCTTATTGACAGGTTAGACCTGAGAAAGTTAATTTGTATGTTAGGAGCCACCAAATGGAGGCTACCCCCTGTGGCCTGGTGGATGTCACAAAACTACACCTAATTCAGCCTGAACTTACCGCAAACCCCTGTCAGGGAAAGCTAACACGCCAATCACAGCCCTCCAGCTCCACTTTAGCTCCCTTACCAGACCCTAGCAAATAAGGCTGTCACTACCTGCTGTTTTACAGATGGACAAGCTGAGGTTCTCATGGGCAAAAACAATGTGCCTAGCGTCTCATTGCCAGTGTAAAGAGCTGAATTTACACAGGGCTGATTGGCTGTTGAGGCTCCAGCTCGCAGCGCCTCCGTGCTTTATTAAAAACTTTTGACAAAATACTGAGGTGCAAAGTTCAGAGAGGAAGGAAGCATTCGCCCTGAGTGTGTTCGTGCAGAACATTTTTGACTTCGAAATTGTTCATGTAGAGAAAGAAACATTAAGAAGACACTATTTCAGGTGCCTTTGCAGAGTAATTTTTGAAAGAGAGAGGAAGAGAACAGAGACAGATGGGAAAAGCAAGAGGAAATCTCTGCTGCACCGCCTCCTTAGAAATAAATATGGAAACTGCAGAGGTCACGTTTCCAAAGGAACCCTGGAGACTCTTGGAAGCTGTGGGTTCCCTGGGCCCGGAGGGAGCGGCCTGGTCTCATGGATCTGGAGCAGGCCACGCGCGCCCTCTCCTGGAGGTCCCGGAGACTGCGCCTCTCCTTTGAAGTCCAGCCCTGCTGTGCTTAGTAAGGCAGAGTGCCCGGACCCGTGTGGAGCTGAAGGCCAGGGAGCTTTGGCGGCGAGATCTTGTTAGAAAAATTACACTGTGGCATTTTGTTCCTGAAGGAATCTGATAATTATGAGCAACATCAGGATTGCTGTGTTAGGCTGAGAGTGAAGACTTTGAAGTCAGAAAAATCTGAGTTGGATTCACACCGCATCCTGAAGAAGTTAATCACCTCTGTTGGGCCTCAGTTTCCCCATCTGTAAAGAAAACTTCTTTCATACAGCTCTTGCAAAGATGGATGACATGATACTTGTAAAGTGTCTAGCCCAGACGTACCCCCCCAAAAAAAAATCCTCAATAATTAGTAGCTGTTGTTATTAATTACTACCCGTTTCCTTTCCAAGTTACGTTTTAGTGTGTGGCCTTTGGGCGTCATGTGCACTAAAAATATTTTGCATTGTCCATTTTTCCAGGGTCGTTTTAGCATCAACCTTTATGGAACAGGCCTTTCTTTAACTGAATCTGCCAGATGGATATCACAAGGGAACTATGCCGTCTCTGACATTAAGAAGTCACTGGTAAGGTTACTGATTAGCTGGGGGATGAGTTTTGTTTTCTCTTTAGTCTTCCCTCTCTTTTTCTACCTGTCCTCTGTGGTGGTACGGATGTGCTTCCCCACTTCCTCAAACCGTTTTGCAAAATGTTAGAAAATTTAGGAAATAAATCAAAGGCAAAGGGTGTACAGGTGAACGCAAGGGAGCGAGACTTGCTTGTCCCCAGGTGAGTTCTCCCTGGAGATGGGAGCCTGTGAACCATCCAGGCCATGAGGAAGATGCTGGCCAGGGAGCTGGAAGCAGCAAGGCAGCCACTAAGAGAGTGTGTGCCAGATTCCTTGAGATTAGTCAACATAAGATTTACTTTTATGAACCTAGGGAAAAGGATATTTAAGAAAAATTGAAATGCAGAGGGGGTTGAAAGAAAAGGATAACTTAGGTGAACTTTCTGAAAAGTCAGAGAAACACTCAGTTTCTACAATAATATTTCTCATGCTCTAAAATCTTGCTACTCAAGGTATGGTCCACATAGAGTGGTGATTTTAAACCTTTTTCCTCTCATGGCACACATAAACTAATTATTAAAATTCTGTGCCACACCAAAAAATATGTCTTTTGCTGATCTGACAAAAAATAGGTAAGGTATAATTTTGATTCATTCACACCAGACAGCTATTGTTGTGTTGGCTATTGTCATTTTGTGATTGAACAACCTAAGAGGAAAAAGAGGTCAGTGCTCCCGACTAAATAGTCAGGTATTGCATGTTTTAAAAATTCTTGCAGCACATTGGTTGAAAAATCACTGATGTAGAGCATCAGGATTACCTGGGGTTGTTGAAATGCAGCTTCTGGGTCCCCAGAAGAGCCTCTGAGTCAGTTTCTGCAGTTGGACAAAGTTGCCAGGTGATTCATTACCATGGTACAGCTTAAGCCCTGACCTTAGCCTGGATGTACATTAGAATCACCAGGCAGAGTTGAAAATGCAGGTGCCCTGGCCCCACCAGAGTCACTGAATGAGAATCTCTGAAGCAGGGGCAGAATCTGGAGTTCCCCAGGTGATTCTAATGTTTAGCGAGGGTAGAAACCACTGCCCTTCACAGCATCCCCCAGAAGTCCTGAGAATGTGTGGCAGGAACCTCACCTGTGGACAAGTGGGAAACTTGCCAGAGGACAGCCCGTGGCCCTAGTCCTGCCTAGCTATGACCCCTGTCTCAGGGTCCCCTCAGAAGTGTGAGGAGGGGAGGGGGGAAAAGAGAACTGGAAAGTAGGGTGTTATTCCACAGTAGGGTTGCCAGACAATACATGGTGCCCAGTTAAATTTGAATTTTAAATAAACAAGGAGCAGTTTTTACTGTGCCTTAAACATCGCATGGGGCATACTTATTCTAAAAAGTATTTGTTGTTTATCTAAAACACAGCTCTGTTGGGCATCCAGTATTTTTATTTGCTAAACCATATCAGAATCAGACATAAAGAAATAGCTCAATCTGCTTCCCCCAGGAAAGGAAGAAAGACCCAATTGTAACTTCCCAGGAAAATCTGAATTTCCTGATGCCTCATTTTAAGCTGCCAGGGTTATATTTGTGTTTTGTGGAAAAAAAAAAAAAAACACTATCTCACTCCCTCTTGTCTCTAAGCCAATTGACTAGCTCTAATTGTAATTGATTGCTCATAAATTAATCACTACATACTTTTCCTTGCAGTGAGGAATAAAGATAGCTGAGAGCACACAAGTGCTTTAGAATGTGCCCTGAAATTGTAACGCTCTTTCCTACCCCTGCTATCCAGGGTCCATATATTATTGTGTTTCAGTGACCCACAGGAACAAAAAAAATTAACTGCCCCAAACATGGTCAGATATGAAGCATGATTATGTAGGAAACCATCTCTGTAAACTGTGTAACATAAGTTTCAACTCCGTTTGGCAGCCAGAGTCAATATTGCAGTTTTACTCGGGAAACTAAAAATAATTATAGCTGGGAGCACCGCTTTATGGAAACAGTGATTACTACCAGGCCAAAATCAGCGACTGGTTCCCAACCCTGGAGCAAAAAATAATTACAGCCGGAGCGCCACCTTGTGGGTACAATGATTACTACCAGGCCCAAATCAGCAGCTGTTCCCCAACACTGGAGCAAAAAATAATTGCGGCGCGAGCGCCACCTTGTGGGTACAATGATTACTACCTGGCCAAGATCGTAGAGCCTTGGGCCAAGTTCCCCATGTGCTGGAGGGAATTGGTTCCACAACTGCCTGTCAACATTTTCTTTTTTAAACCTTGGTGTTCCATGACAGCTCAGACAGCCTGAGCTCAAAATTAATCTCCTGGGAGTGTGGAGCATTCCTCATGCTTCCCCTGGACTGAGCAGTCTCTAGCTAAGAGCAGGCTCTAGAAATGCAGCTCTCTGGGACTGACATGCTTGCTGTCCAGTCCACGAGGCGCATACGCTAGGGATAGTCCGTGAAAAATGCCCCCCCCCCTTTTAGCCAAAGACACTCGGAAGGAGATTGCTATTTCATTTCCTTCTTTAAGAGTCCCAGTAAGCATTGGGATATTATAGGTTGGAATAAAGTATACAGGATGGAAATCTGTGTGACTATTCAAACCAGCGTTTCCTTAAATCAGTGGTTCTCAAACCCGAACCTGCATCAGCACCCACTCCAGGACTGACTGAAACACACAGCCAGCCAAGGGTCAGCCCCAAAGGGACATTTCCAACAAGTTCCTAGGTGATGTGATGCCCTGGCCTGGGACCAGGTATTGAGAACCACCGACATAAGTTGAAGTAAACACAACCTTCTTTTCAAAGTTACCCCTTTTAATTGACCTGAACAGCCAGTGTCCAATGAAACCCTCTTTGGAAAAGTACTCCATGCCCTCTTCCCACCATGACTGACCCTGCCCCTGAGCAACTTGCCCATCAGGAGTCACAACCCTCTCCGAACAGCCCTGCTTTGACTTAGCCTTCAGATGATCATTCCTCACTGTCCTTCATTTTTCTGATGAGAGCTACAGAGGGAGAAACACAAAGAAAACCCCAATTTTCCAAACCTACTTGGCAATAAAATGTTTTTTCCAAGCAAAATTAAAGAAAAATTCTAGTCATTCAGGGTAAAACTGAATTTCCAGAACCACTTGGAGGGCAAGGATGGTGTCTCACCATCAGGAACAAAACTGGTAAAAGCAAGTCTCCATGTCAGGTTCACTGTTGCCTCCCGTGTCTGTAATACAAAGAATTATCCTATTCTTAACTAATAAATATAATTTTATAACCAAAATAGCTACTACTTATTGGGCAATATACATGCATCAAATCCCTTTCCTGCAGCCTTCTCATCAAATCTTATGCAGGTAAGTTGAGACGGTGGATAGAGGGTAAGGAAGTGTGTGATGGTTTTGGCGGTGGAATTTGTCCCACCACCCCCAGCCCCCGCTTCCCAGCAGCAGCCCAGCCTTTGGCAGCTGCAGAGCTTGGCCGCTGAGCAGACTGTTGAGTTGGATCACCCGAGCATGCGCTTCCTAGCTCTGTCGTGTTGGCAAAGTTATTCGACTTCTTGGGTGCCTTGATTTCTTTATCTATCAAATAGAACTCTTGGTAGCCCTTATCCCATGGTGTTCATAATAATAAGCTAGGAATGCAAAGCTGTTTGCATGTCACAGGGCAGTTAGCAGGCCCACTATCAGTATTAGCTGTTAAAGTTACAACATATTCACAGCCCTGAGGCTTACCATAGGTTTCAGAAGTTGGTGGAGGTGACAAAGGAAGCAGGCGTGCTTGAGATAAAGAACAGAAGGTTAGGTCTGAGCCACGGCTGAACCTGGACCTGGCTAGAACCCATAGCACCACGTGGATTCTGTCCACGTGAGCTCCCACCCCAGAAGTGAGGCATGTGGGATGCCCCCTTGGCCCAGGGATGGACTTCCAGGCAAAGGCTTTGGCTGCACCTGTGTGGATCAGGGACTGATGTGTTTCTGTTCTGCTTGTGTGTGAGAGACAGACAGACAGAAAGGAGAGCATGGTTCAGATGTGAGATTGGGGAGAAAATGTTGAAATTCTGAGCTCCTCTGCAATAACATTCTGTGCATGTTCAACACGTGATGGGTGTGCTCAGGTGTGAATCGGCCCTCAGCCCATCCAGAAGCGCCCTGCAGCCCTGCACCCATTTGCAGAACTGCTCTGTCTGGGAGTCACTTCTGGGACAGCCTTCAGAGCCATGCGGAAGGAAGCAGGGTTCGCTTCAGGCCGGAAGGGAGAGGTGCCCGCAGGTCTCTGTGCTTCTTTGTGCACCTGGGGAATTGTGGAGCCAGAGGCCCGTGTTTCCAAGACCCGGCTGCCTGGCCCCAGGGCCTCTCTGTGTTCCTTGTGCTGGGGAGGAGCTGTACATCGAGGACTTGCTCTGAAATTCAGATGAGTAAAACCGTACTGCCGTAGAGGAGGAGATGGGCCGGTGCCTATCTTTCAGTTCATTCACAACCAGCAGAGTGACAGTAACAGGAGGTGAATGTGTGTGGTACAGAATCAAGTCTCCTCTATCCACCACGGACTGCCCCTGACCCGCGATTCACTGTGAAAGTCAACCACCCACCAAGTATGAACATCATACTACAGACCAGTAAAGTCATATCTTATATATGTACTATTTTTTCTGTGCATTCCTGTAGAAATTAGGCAATGTTTATACATATATGCATATGTATGTAACTGTCTGCTGTTGCATTAGAAAAGGCATATAGACACCATGTTTTATGGGCATTTTCACCACCAGCACACTCCAAAGGAACATAAATAAGCACACTTCAATCCAAGATGTACTGGCTTTCCTAAGTCACATGGAAACCTTCCCTTTTATACTGACTAAAAAAAAACAGAAATTAGGAGAACCTATGAAATATAAACTATCCTTAATGAAACAGAGAGTTATTCATCTTAATTATATGTAAGAGCTCAAGCCAGGCTGGCTAACATAATATTCATTGAAAGATTCATAAGCTTTATTTTTAGAAAGCTTCATTTGTTTTAATGAAGAAATAAAAATGATTTATAACTACTCTTCTATTGAGGGTGAGAGGGTGCTTCTAAAGTACTGGAAAACAGACCTTTTTCTCTGAAATAGACACTGTTTCCATGACAATCATGTTTATGCTGTGCATTTTTTCAGGTTTGTTTGTTTTTTTTGTTCTATAATAAATAAGTTTTGGGTCAGCTTTTATCTCAATCAAATTAATAGTCTCAATTAATGATATAACATGAAAACTGCAAAGTCATACCAGCAATTTTATAATTACCCAGACTTCTCATCTCCATAAAAATAGGCAATGACGGACATCCATACACAAAGTGTACCTTTATGATAAACACGGCCAATGCTTGTTGAGCGTGAATACTAGCCTAAGTAGCAGGCTAAGCACTTTACATGCATTCATTGATTTATAGCAGATCTGTCAGGAGAGACTGATGTTATCTCCACTTGTAGATGCCACAGGAAACTGAGGCTTAAAGGTTATTTAAAGATGTAACACAATCTTTCTGACAGTTATCTCAGTGCTGGGGCAGGAGAGAGTTTAGGTAAAATGTAAGCTCTGATGTGACAGAAGTCATTCGTAACATATTGGCATCGTTAGGACCACCAGCCCAATACTTCAGCCTGGGGAGAAGGTTGGCCGGGAGTCAGATCTGGTTGGTGGTGTCAGACTAGCTGCAGTGCTCACAGGGGCCCTTACAGCCAGGACCATGAGGGTGATAGAAATCTCCAACTCAATCTCACTCATGATCCAAGGCATGCAAATCAAAGAGAGAGAGAGAGACTATTTCATTCTCTTTTTTTGTTAAACTGGCAGTTTTTTAAATAAGATTATCTATTATTTGCAAGAGACTTTCCTAGTTTATCGAAAAGAACCAGATCTTCATGCCTTTTGACCCAGTTCTGTGCATGTAGCCCAAAGACATCCTGAAGTGCGGACACAAGTACGGCCATCGCCGCAGTGTTATCCCTGCGAGTGGACTGCTGGAAACGTCTGAGAGCCAGACACTGTGTGGAATAAAGGGGTGGGGGGGGGCCCTAGCAGGGCGTGGTGAGTTTACGTAACTCAATGTGATGCCACAGCTAAAAAAGTTCTTCCTGGCATGGTACGGTGTTACGAGAACTAATTAGCAGAGCCATCTGAATCGCAGGTCAAAAAGAAGAGGGTACTTCGGCTTGAGCTTCAGCCTCCTACACTCATTCACCTAACAAACATGTATTTAGTATTACTCGGACCCATACAGGATAGGGCAAAAGGCCGTTTACAGTTGCGAGTATGCGAAACACAAAATTTATTCTTGTACTGTTATTTATCAATTTTTGTATTATCTTCCATATGAACAACTGTAAGCCTACTTTTGCCCCACCCTGTATATTGTGCTAGGTTCTGGAGACTCTTGGATTTTAATAAGACATTGCCTTGCCATCATGGGGCTTCCACTCTAGAGGAAGACAGACATAAAGAAAGAATTACCTAGTTTTACAGGATGCCGTGGAGCAGGTACCTGGGTCAGGAAGGTATCTCAGAGGACGTGGCCTCTGGCTTGGGTTTGAAGAATGTACCAGTCGAAAGGTGGGCTGGTCCAGTGCCCGCAGAGAGGGAGAGGAAGAGAAAGAGAACTCCAGGTACAGGCATGCCATGTGCACAGGCCCGTGTGGTGGGGGCATGTCAGAAAAGCAACCCAAAGACATTCAGAGATGAGGGGGGCAGAGGGAGACAATGATATCTGGAGACTCCACAGAATACTTTAAATCAAGCGGTGGGAAACTTTTCCATGAAGGACCAGAGAGTAAGTGTTTTAGACTTTTCTAGCCAACAGGCAAAAATCAATGATATTATATATGTATTTGTATGACAAGAGTTAAATTTGCACAAAATTTTTATTGGTTGAATTTAAAATAATAGTAATTGAGCATATTTTTAATATAGATCTCCCAATGAGAAGAATAGAATATTGAGAAGATAACATTTTGTTTAATTAGTTTCTCTATTATCAAAACTGATTATAAATGTTTACCTGTAATAGCTGATTGGAAGTGTGATTTTTATCTTTATATAAATGTTTTTAACACAAATAAGCATTGCCAGCAATTATGTCATTTTAATTGATCACATTAATGCTTAGCACGCACAGCATTCTGCTAGATTTTTCCGTTGACACTTGTTAACATGTTAGCATCTCGGGTTCGTCACTTGCAACTGAAGACGAGATAAAGCTCCTCAACTGCTTCATTAAACTGATGTCTGAAGTTTGAAAATCTTCATTGCACTTACATCAAAGTACAGAAAACTGCTGCTGGAACCGCAGTTCACGCTTGGAAAACACCTCCACCCTGAATTTGTGTGGGATGCAGATGTAGCTTCTCGTCTTACCTTTGACCAGAACAGGAAGTTCATTAAACGGCTCACTATTACTTATGACTCAAGAATGTTAGCTGTTGTTGAAACGACTTTATCACAGTATGAGTTTGGCCTGTAAGTGGCAGTTTTGCCTTGTAATTTTAAAGTCAATTCATTAAGAAATGCTATCAAGTCCATAGCAAAAGCTAATGTCCAAAGCCATTAAGTGTTCAGTCACAGTGATTGAGCAGTTCTCATTCAGAAAAATTTTAATCCCAGCACTGAGCTCAAAAACTCACAATAAAATGTAATCACTGCTAAGTTATCAAACTGCTTGTAGAAGGACAAGTCAGGGTGTGCAGCTCCAGCTCTAAGGAGAAGTTTACAAAACCAGTGATGGGTAATTAAGTCCATGCGAGCAAAGGAGTTCACCCTGGGCACTGCTGGTTCTGCATCCCCTCAGAGACTGGAACATTTTCTACAGAGCACCAACTGCTGGATGACACAGTGAATAAGCTTTGAACGTGTGACATTTCACAAGCTTTGTAGATTTGACTGACTAAAGCTCTTTCTGCTCTGCAGAGGATTTCCCCCCACCATCATTGTCAACCCATCTTACAGATTCCACTTAGCTGTTCTACACTTGTGTTTCTCAACCTCTTTGAAATTTTCTCACCTGAATTTGTTCCACATGGACTCTTCACAGATGCCTATTCTTTGTCACATCCTGTGTGGCACCATTTGCTCCAAAGAATAAGAACTGAAAAGTATCAGTAACATGTGCCTGTTCATGAACAGCCAGAGAAAATCTCTCAAAATTATTTGCCTCCTTTTTTAATTGGCTAATTAATGTTGCTGCCAATGCCAATGTTAACTTTTTGAGTAACTGTCCTTGCCAAAAGGATGATAGTCTTAAATGGGTTTGTTTTCTCTGGACACATTTCTTCAGCTGCTGCAATAAAACAAGGCTTCATTAACTCACCATGGGTAAACTGTGTCTACTGCTTCGCTAACGAATGAGCCACTTGGAAACTTACTCATTTCATTTTTTACTTTTACTCATTTTTATTTTTGTGAAGAAATTATCCTATGCTGAGATACTCCTTTTTAAATTTTCTGAACTTCTGACCGTAACTTCCCTGTGAGTTGGGAATATTGTGACAAAGCCTGCATGGTAATATTGGTGTGGAGTCTGTTCTTCTAGCACAGCTGTGATGTCCTTGCATGATAAATGCAATGCTTTGCTCTCTCGATCTATAACATAATCACGTATCACTGCGCCTTAGAAGTCTGACATTCAGAGTTCACTTTTCTTGTTTGGCATGATGGTATACACTGGTAATAAAAAAATTAAGCAAAATGCTATGATATAGCAATACATATAGCACTCAAAATACAGTCACCTTGAGAGAGTGTCACTGTGACATTCTGTGTGCTGTGTAGTGTGTGAAGCAAGAGAGCTGTTGCGGGCACTCAGGCCTGCTGTCATGGCATGCTAGCAGCTGTAGATATCAGGCAAATGGATGAACATGGCTATGTTCCAATATAACTTAATGGACAGTGAAATTTGAATTTCATAAAATTTTCACATGTCAAGAAGTATTATTTTTGGTTTGCTTCCTCTCAACCATTTAAAAATGTAAACATTATTCTTGACATGTGGGCCATACAAAAGTGGGTGGCTGACTGGATTGAGCCCAGTGGTCACCAACTCTGCTTTACACCATGGTGAGCATACTGGGCTTTTCTTTCATTCAAAAGGTCTACCTCTGGTGTGCTCACAAATGAATCTCTGACAAGCCAGTGTAAGTCCTGGAAACACTAGCCAAGCAGGAAGTCTAAGATCATGCATCTCCTTGCAGGATGGTACCCGAGTTGTAGGGACGTGTGGTGGTTACTGTGGAAAATGTACTCCATCCTCAGGCACTGGCCTGGAGGTTCGAGTTTTATAGTTAAGGTAAGTCAATTTTCCCTTCTTTCCTTCTCTCCTTCATCTTTAAGGTTTTTTAAATTTATTTATTCTTAGAGAGAGGGGAAGGGAGGGAGAAAGAAAGGGAGAGAAACATCAATGTAAGAGAGAAACTGATCAGTTGCCTTTCGCACACACCCCGACCCGGACCGAACCCACAACCCAGGCATGTGCCCTGACCAGGAATTGAACTGGTGACCTTTCCCTTTGCAAGATAATGGCCAACTCACTGAGTCACACCAATCAGGGCCCCTTCTTTCTCTCTCTCTCTGTCTCTGTCTCTCTCTCTCTCTCTCTATCCCTCCCTCCCTCCCCTCCTTCCCTTCCTCTCTCTCTCCTTCTTTCCTTCTTTCCTTCCTTCCTTCCTTCCCTCCTTCCTTCCTTCCTTCCTTCCTTCCTTCCTTCCTTCCTTCCTTCCTCCCTTCCTCCTCTTTCTGTCCTTCCTTCTTTCTCTCTACATTTCTACCTTTCTATCACATTCTTTTTGTGACCTAATGATTAACAAATGTGGTCAGGTCTGTTGCCCCCAGACAGGTGACTATTAAGCATCTCAGCACCTATTCTGCCTTTTTCTCTCCTGCTCATCTGCCCTCCACCCTTGAGGCTCCCAGGCTTTCTGCGTCAGATTTCTCTACAGCGCTTATTAAAATTGCTGCTTACTGGGATCCATCTCTAGAGGTCCTATTTCATTAGGTGTCTTGTAGATCCAGGAATCTGTATTTGTAGTGCAAGGAATTCTAATGCAGGTGACTCAGACCAACCTTTGTGAAATACTGCGTAGGAATATAGCAATAATAATATGAAGGGTGTTCACTGCACCCTATGTGTCAGGCACCATGCTAAACGCTTTCTTTGTGCCTAAACACTAGGCATTACTTCATTGAATCCTCATAAGAAAGCCACAATAATGCGGCTGTGATCCTCACGTTACAGATGGAAGCTGGGCCCCACAGCAGTTAAGTAGCCTGCCTGTGGGCACAATGGAGTTCTTTGACAGAACCCAGGCTTGTTCTACAGGAAAGCCACGGCTTTCATTACTTCACTGTTGCACACACTTTCAATGCACAGTGGGAACTTGTTAAAAATGAAGAATCTTAGGAGTCTCCCTAGACCTATGAAACCAGAATTTGCATTTTAACAAATCCCCAGGAGAGTCATGCGTGTTAAAATTTGACAATTCCTGGTCTAACTACCTTATGCCAGCAAGTGTTTCCTCTGCTGGTCAGAGGACTGAATCAGTCACTCTTTTTTCTCATCCCAGTGCCTTCAGCTACAAGAGATGAACTCAGCCTACTCATATGACCACCCAGTACAACTGTCCTCAGGTTTCTAGCAGCCCATTACCCTATAAAGCTCTTAAAGTTCCTGACACAGGAATTCCTAGTTGGCATTTATGAATCAGTATTTCAATGTTTAACTAAACATCTTATTCAAAGTTATGGTCTTAAGTTAGGATTATTTCCATTGTAAGAGGCAAAAGAAGAAAGGAAATTTATTATCTTAAATAACCAAGCTATCCAAGCAGTGGTCTAGCTTCAGGCATGGCTGGATCCAGAGGCTCAAACAAAGTCATCAGACTCTTTCTCTATCAGTCAGCAATGCTTGTCTCTTAAGTGGCTTCATTCTCAAGCAGCTCGTCTCCCCCACACCATGCCCTCTGACAGCTCCAGGCTTACATCATCCTTACAGCTCTTGGTCCCAAGTAAATGCTCACCCCCGGCATCCATTCTGCACAAGAACTCTGGCTCTGATTGTCATATGGCCACTTCTGAACCAATCACAATGGAGAACCAGGAAATGGAGACCATGTACCCACCTGGAGCTGAGTGACTGACAGTTTCATTTGAAAGAGACATATTTGCAAAGCACAAGAAGGTGTTTGTTATCAGAAGTGGGGAGATAGGATAAAGGCAGGCAAAGTCAGAAAGGATCCACTAGAGATCCCCATTACATGTGTATTTTATACATTTTGTATCTAGTAAATAAAGTTTTGTGTGTTTTTTTTTCATAATATTTACATGTATGTATAGAAAAAAGGCTAGAAGAAAATATACTGATATTTGAAGAGGCTTATCTTAGGTGGGAATTTTAAGCTAGTGATTCCTCCATTCTTTATGCTGTCCTGAAATGTACAAGTTTCTGATAGCAGACATACATTAGTTCTAAAATCTAAAGAAAATAATGAATTATTTTTAAATTCTATATGTAAAAATGTATGGATTACCTACTCTTGACATGGCATTTGAGAAAGAAGATTTACCTTTCTTGGTTGGTTCATTTGTTTTCAGGTGCTCCGAAGAGGAAGCCACAATGGGATGGATGAAGGATCGTAATGCAATACCTCCACCTTAAGTTCGGGTGTGTGTGTGCCTGTGTGTGTGACCATGTATGCTTGTGTGTGTGTGTATATACAAATGCATATATACACATATACACACACATATATATATATATATCTGTGTATGTGTGTGTATATCTGTGGAATATCCTAATGATGTAAAGTTTAATATTTATGTTTGAATTATTTATTGTGATGTATGTAATATTTTTGTACGTAAAATGATTCTATTATGACTGCCTTTTGCATTATTTTGTTTCTTGCAGTCAGACCACTGCATTTTACGTACTCTACATTATATGTAGTATTATGACAAAAGTGATCCTTCATTATCACGGTACACTATTGTTTACCTTCTATCTGTAAATGTTTTATTGTTAATTTTTTAATTTTTAATTCATTATTTTAAAACAATCTAGTCGTCATCAAGGTGCTACAAGGGTATTTTTGACATTTCTATGGAAGCATCATTAGCCAAGAAAGAATTTAGTGATGTCACAGATTATACCAGCTATTAATTACACTAGGTATCTATCAGTTTCATGTGATCTCTGGGAACAAAATTTCTGCCTTGGTGCTAATATTTAAGTGATCGTCAGACTCAGAAATGGAAACACATTTAATAAAAGGGAGGAACAAAGCACACTTTCCAATGGACATAATCATTTGGATAAAGTAAGACCAGCTGTTTACCCTTATTTTGGGACATGCCTTTTTTGAGAAAGAGTTATACTCTGTTCTTTTTATTGTTATTGTTATTAATATGCTTTGCTTCAGTTCATGGTGCCTTGGTCCTCCTGTGGGTAAATGGAGGGTTCCACAAGCAACCTCATTACACAATGACCTTGAGAAAGTGAGGTCCTCTCAACACTTTGCCAAGATATTCTGAAATGATGTACAAGTTTACCAGCTGCAAGACAGAGGATGCATAGGATAGAGGCAACCTTCAGCCACCCCAGAATACCCGGAGAAGTTCAGAACCAGGTGCTTAGTCATTGCCTCTTGCATGCCTCTGCCAGTGATGCGACTTGTCTTCAGGCCGTGAGCCTAAGACCCTGCCAGTGTTCATGGCTGCTGCAGGAACTGTCATTTGTGACAAGAAATGAACTCTGGAGTACAGGATACCTGAGTCTTCCTGATCGTCCATTACACCACTGTTACTTCTTTCCAAAATGGAAGTGCCAAAGTCACAGTCTTTCTGCCCTTCCAGCCTGATGGGAGGGAAGTCGTTGCCAATGCCCCCTGGCAGACACCTGCTTGGAGGAATCCTGCCCACTTCTAAACACCAAAGAGATTAGAAAAAACAGGCAGTATTCTCCAACCCCCAAAACTCCAGAGTGCTCCAGGAGAAGTTATACTCAGCGTATGCATATGTGCTATTCTCCACTATTAACGCATTGTGAAAATATGCTATGAATAAATACCATGACCACATTCAAACATTTCTGTTTCACATGGTTTATGGATTCTTGATGGAGTAAAAATGTCTCTAGTTTTTCAGATTGCCAGATTGAAAAGAAATGCAGATTATTCTTAACCCCATCAATTACAGTTGCTGTCTTACAGACAGATAGGCATGGGGACTGTCCCCAAGTCTGCCTTTTTATCACTGAAATCAGCTGAAGTGTTTTTTTTTTCTGAAAATCAGGGATATAAACCCCTTGTCTGTGTGATAGCGAACAAATGAGCTAGCAAACCAGATTTTAGTGGTATTTGGGAGTTTGTCAATTTTTTATAATAGTAATTTATATGCTGTAGACTGATGGTGTCCAGAGCAGTGAGATATTTCTAAAGAAGTCTAATAGTAAGTGGATATGCACCATATACCAGGCTCTTTACTGAATTGTTTTAGCTCATCCTCCCAGCTGCCAAGGAGAGCAAGTATAGATTTACTTCATTCTATAGATAAGGAGACAGAGCCTTTGAGATATAAATAGGCCCATGTTCATGTACAGTGAATATGTGGCAGTCCCCAAAGAACTCTGTCTGTCTGAATGACAAGGCCACTTCCAGACCCCTTACATAGTCCAGGGAGGGTGGGACCACATGTCCAGTGATTGACAGCATAAGTTGGGAAAGGGACACTTTCCAGAAGAGAAGGGTTTTGCTCTCAGAAAAGGGTTAGATGGTACGAAGACAAGCAAGAGCAGCAGCTCTCCACTTTAGACTCTAATTGTGTGTGTGTGTTTGTGTGTGTGCACATACATGCACGTGTGAGCACTTGTATGCATGCACATGTGTATGCGTGCATGTATGACATTTTCAAGTCCCATAGCTCATACCACAGTCCCAGTCCCATCCCTTGCCATCCCTCAACATCATCTGAAACCTGGGTTCTCTTCCTTTCTCTGGTATCTGCTAACTGAATGATCTGAACCTTGGTGTCTTCATCTGTAAAATGAGACTATTGATAGTCCTCCCAATACCCAGGGAGGATTAAATACCCTGCAGGATTAAATGTTCTCTGAAGACTCTTTGAACCCTGTACCAGTGGTGGCAAAAGAGATGCCCTCAAAATGTGCATTTTTAACAAGTGTGACCTGACAGCTGTTAAGGCCTGGGTTCTGTGCCAATTAGGAACTGTGTTCAACTGCTGATTACAGAGACTGACTACAATGACTTCCACACTGAAAAGTGTATTTCACTGTTAAGTAAAATAAACCTGGAGAGAGGCAATCCAGGGCTGGTGTGGCAGCTCCACAAAATCACCAGGGACAGAGGTTTTTTTCTGGTTCTCAATCTTCTATATTTCAATGTGGCTGCTAGAGCTCCAGCAATTGCTTCCAAATTCCAGGTCACAAGAAAAATGGAGTTGGTAGAAGTGTAAAAAGTTGGCTGGTCCAAGATCCCTATCCTTTTTAAGAGTTTTCTAGAAACCTCACCCAACAGATTCCACTTATAGCTCCTCAGCCAGAATTTAGTCATGTGGCTGCACCCAGGCTGCTGGGGCACTGTAGAAATGGGGTTGTTTCACAGGGTGCACTGTTGAACTGCATACAGTGAGGGATCAGTTCCTAGAAAAGAAGGCAAGTGGATTTGAAAGAGGCAAGTAGAAGTCTCTACAGCAGGTTTAGGTACAGAAACTGGGGAGGGAATGCTTTGGAAGCAGTTATCAGAGCAAGCAAGAGATCATAGAATCTGGGCTAGAGCTGTGACCATTGTAAAGGTAGAAAATTACAGTGGTATGGGTGGCAAAATGAACAGGCACTGATGATGGATAGGTTCAGGGTGGGCTGTGGGAGAGAAGGCATTGACTGGTATGAGCCCAAGATGAGGTTTCACTTTGCTTGCAAATACAAACAGGATGATGGAAAGGTGACTGGGTGGGTGGGTGAATGGACAGATATAATCTGCTAGAATCCATTGATTCTTTAATTTTTACAGCACTGTACAAATTAAATATTGTGTTTGTATTCTACTCATTTGTTTATCTATCAAAATAATTGGTATCGCATCTCTGCTACTTCCCAAGCTCTGTTCTGGGCACTGGAGGTACAGCAGTGTACTAGGGTATGGACCAGGAGGCCACCCTCTAGGGCCGTTATATCAAAATGCTACAGGTTGCGTGACTTAGGCTACAGAAATCTATTTTCTCACAGGCTAGAAGTTCAAGATCAAGGTGCTGCTAGGGATGGTTTCTGGTGAGGCTTCTCTTTTTCGCTTGTATGCAGCCCTCTTCTTGCTGTATCCCCACATGGCCTTTCCTCAGTGTAAGGCAGGAAAGGGAGGGAGGGAGAGAGGGAGGGAGGAAGGGGGAGAGAGAGAGAGAGCGCTACTGTCTCTTCCTCTTCTTATAAGGACCCTATCCTATTCGATTAGGGTCCCATCCTTATGACCTCTTTTAACCCTAACCCCTTTATAAGCCCTAGCTCCAGATAGTCACATCAGGAGTTAGGGCTCCAACATATAAAACCTCAGAAGACAATGCACTTCATAACAGAGGCTATGGCAAAGAGACCCGGAAATAAAGTGAGCATTGATTCCTCTCTGGTCTGCTGTGCCGAGGTCAGCAGGCAGTTGGGCCTGGTCGGTGACTCTGTTCGGCATGGCACCAGAGGACTCAGGCTCTTTCTGTTCTGTGGCCTGTCCATTGTCAAAGGCATTATTCTTATACAGCTCATCCTCACCATGTCTGTGTCTAGCCTGCGGAAAGGGGACAGTCGTTTTAAGACAAGACCCCGAGGTTAAAGAATAGCTTTTATTCACAACTTACTGGCAATTGCTTAGATGCATAAGCTCATGTTGTTGCAAGAGGGGCTGGAAACCATGCACCCAGCCACTGACAAGCGGAGGTGGGGCTTCTGTCCTGGGAGGAGGGGGGAAGGTTGACTATGGGCAGCTGCTTCTGCCACAAGCAATGAACAAAACCTACAAAAATCTCTGTCACTTAGAGCCTACATTTTAGTGGTGACAGGCAAGAGAAAAAGAAGCAAATAAACAAGTATTGGGTTGGCCAAAAAGTTCATATAATTTTTTTCCATAAAATGGTTCTAGTAGTGGTCTTTAACTTCATTCAAAACAATTTTGTTAGATTCTTTTGTGACAGCCGCCATGTCAGTGTGCATTTTTAAAAAACATCAAAATTAGTGAATTTTTGTGCAGCCATTTTAACATCAAAAATGGTAGAAAATGTGCAACATTTTTAGTGTATTATGCTTTATTCAAAAAGGGTAAAAATGCAACTGAAGTGCAAAAAAAAAGACATGTAGTGTATGGAGAAGGTACTGTAACTGATTGAATGTGTCAAAAGTGGCTTGCAAAGTTTCTTTGTACTATTGACATTTTAGCCAAATAATTATTTGTTGTAGGGCTCTCATGCCTTAAAGATGTTTAGCAGCACTGCTGGCCTAGAAGCCAATAATGGAAAATAACTGGCATAATAAAAATATCCAAATTAATAATGTTATTGGTAAAAATGAAAAATGTATTTTATTTACAGAAAAAAATAAATGAACTTTTTGACCAACCTAGTATCACACCCTGTGATGCTCTTCTTCTAATAAATCAGACTGTGTCTTTCACAGTGGCCATCCCTAAACCATGGTGGCATGTCAAGCCATTCCCTGAGTACCAACACCTTGCATTCTTTAAAGCATTTACCCGTGCCGTTGTTCCCTTTGCCTTAGCGTGTTGATCTGTCTTTCTCTTCTGATGGATACAGAAGTAATAAATAGCAAGCAACACCTAGTATGTTAGATGACGAGACATATTAAAGGAAGAAATTAAGCAGGAAGAGGAATCGGGCATGCCCTGTGCCTTGGCTGACTGTGTTTTAAATAAGGTGGTAAGAAGTTCCTTCTTTATAAACTTCCGTAGCCCACAACAAAGCTGTGGGTCCCCATTAACGCCTGCCACTGACCTCGGTGGGCTTGGAAGATTCTACCTGTCACCAACAGATGGCAGAAGAGGTCCTGCTCTGTTATTTTAGTCTCAAGTCTGGGCCATTGCACTGGTATGCTTGCAGGGTTTTGCTGCTTATTTTGTTTTATTATTATGGTAAAATATGCATAAATTTAACATCTTAACCATTTTTTAAGTGCACAGTTCTGTGGCATTAAGTACATTCACATTATTGTGTGACCGTCACCACCATCCATCCTCAGAACTGTTCCTCTTACAGAACAGAAACTATATCCCAAACAATAATTCCCCATTTGCCCCATATCCCCAGCTCCTGGCAACAACTATTCGACTTTCTGTCTGTGAGTTTGACTGTTCCAGGTACCTCATATAAGTGGAATCAAACAATAATTTGGCTTATTTCCCTGAGCACAACTCCAGTTGTAGCATGGCTCAGAGTTCCCGTTTTAAAAAAAAAATTTTTTTTCAACTACAGTTGACATACAATATTATATTAGACTCAGGTGTACAACCCAGTGATTAGACAGTTATAATAATTTACAAAGTGATCATCCTGATAAATCTAGTAGCCATACACAGTTCTTACAATATTATTGACTATATTCCCTGTGCTGTACTTTACATTCCTGTGACTAATTTATAACTTGCAGCTTGTACTTCTTAATTCCTTTCACCTTTTCCATCCATCCCCCAACCCCTCCCATCTGGCAACTATCAGTTTGTTCTTTGTATCTGTATTTCTTGCTTATTTTAGAGGTGATTTTGCAAGGACCCTTGGAGGACCCAGGCCCTGAAAAGATTATGCTACTCCCCTTGAATATGTACCTCAAAATTAAAAATAACTCCACACCATGAATTAAGGGATTTTTCCATGAAGACTATTTTTTAAATATTACATGTCAATTCCCCCCCCCCAAAAAAAAACCCCTGAAGACCATCTTTACTGCAGTCCTAGGCCCATGTTTTGTCTGCTCAGTAGGTGACTCAGCCAGCTAGTTTTATGTTATCAATCCCAATGATATCCAATAAGGACAAAAGGAACAAATATTCAAAGTGCTAATCAGAGAGGCATCTGGTTACAATGGGAAAGAAGATAAAATGTAACTTTGCACAGAAATGGACACTTTCTATGTAGCTAGTATTGCCATCACTTTGTCGGGACTCAGGATCAGACACCTCACTGGCTGTTGGTATGAGTGACAGTGCAGCTGAGGATGGTGTTTGTAGAAGACAACTAATACTCAATTCATTACATTTGCAAATACAAAATCCTAGTTCTTAAACTCTGTGGTTCAGCTTATAAATCCTATTATTTTACTTATCAGCCTAGTTTTTAGCAATTACTTTTTAAAAACTTGTCAATAGTGTTTGCTCCATTTATGACTTGGTCAATTAAAAGCCTTCTGTTTTTTTACCTTCATTTTTTTATTGTTGTTCAAGTGCAGTTGTCTTCGTTCCCCCCCCCCCCACTCTCCCCTGCCCCACCCATCCCCACCTCCCTCGCTCCTACTCCCCTTTGGCTTTGTCCACATGTTCTTTATACTTGTTCCTTGACGACCCTTCCCCTTTTCCCCCCTATTATCCCCTCCCACCTGGGGACATCCCCTATCCCCTCTGGTCACTGTCAGATTGTTCTCAATTTCAATGTCTCTGGTAATATTTTGCTTGCTTGTTTATTTTGTTGATTAGGTTCCACTTAAAGGGGAGATCATATGGTATTTGTCTTTCATCTCCTGGCTTATTTCGCTTAACATAATGCTTTCCAGTTGCATCCATGCTGTTGCAAAGGGTAGGAGCTCCTTCATTCTATCTGCTGTATAGTATTCCATTGTTTAAATGTACCATGGTTTCTTGATCCACTCATTTACTGATGGGCACTTACGTTGCTTTCAACACTAGGCTATTGTAAATTGTGCTGCTATGAACATTGGGGTTCATAGGTTCTTTTGAATGGGTGTTTCAGGATTCTTATGGTATAATCCCAGCAGTGGAATTGCTGGGTCAAAAGGCAGTTCCATTTTTAGTTTTTTTGAGGAAATTCCATACTGTTTTCCACAGCGGCTGCAACAATCTGCATTCCCACCAACTGTGCAGTAGGGTTCTCTTTTCTCTACAACCTCTCCAACACTCGTTCGTTCATTTGTTTATGATGGCCATTCTGACTAGTGTGAAGTGGTATCTCATTGTAGTTTTAATTTGCATCTCTGATGGCTAGCAATGCTGAGCATCCTTTCATATGTCTCTGTATGGGTCCTCTGTATGTCCTCCTTGGAGAAGTGTCTGTTCAGGGCCTTTTCCCATTTTTAAATTGGGTTGTTTGTTTTCCTGGAGTGGAGTCATGTGCGTTCTTTGTATATTTTAGAGATCAAACTATTGTCTAAGTTATCATTTGCAAATATATTTTCCCATATGCTGGGCTCCCTTTTCATTTTGCTGATTTTTTTGAGCTGTGCAGAGGTTTTTATTTTGATGAAGTACCATTTGTTTATTCTTTCCTTTATGTCCCTTGCTCTCAAGGACATATCAGTGAAAATATTGCTGCATGGAATATCCATGCATATCTATGCTGCATATCTGACTTTTATGGTGTTGCAGGTTATATTTAAGTCTTTTATCCATCTTGACTTCATCTTCATTATGGTGTAAGTTGATGGTTGAGTTTCATAATTTGCATGTATGTGTCCAGACCTCCCAACACCATTTGTTGAAGAGGCTATTTTTACTCCATTTTATGCTTCTGCCCTCTTTGTTGAATATTAATTGACCACAGAGACTTGGATTTATTTCTTGGCTCTCTATTTTTTTCCATAGATCTATGTGTCTTTTCTTATGCTAGTACAAGACTGTTTTGATTACCATGGCCTTGTAATATAGTTTGATGTCAAGTATTGTGATCCTTCCTATTTTGTTCTTCTTTCTCAAAGTTGCTGTGGCTATTCAGGGTCATTTATGATTCCAAATAAATTTTTGAAACATTTTTTCTATATCTGTGAAATATGTCACTGGTATTTTCATAGGGATTGCATTCAGTCTATAAATTGCTTTGGGTAGTATGGACATTTTGATGATGTTAATTCTTCCAAACCATGCACACAGTACATGCTTCCATTTGTGTGTGTCTTCCTTAATTTCTTTCTACAGTATTGTGTACCTTTGTGAGTACAGGTCTTTTACCTTCTTGGTTAGGTTAATTACTAGGTATTTTATTTTTCTTGTTGCTATATCAAGTGGGATTTTTTTCCTGATTTCTGATTCTGATATTTCATTGTTGCTGTACAAAAATGCCTTCAATTTCTGAATATTGACTTTGTATCTCACTGTTTTGCCAAATGCATTTATTAGGTCGAGCAGTTTTTTGGTGGAGTCTATAGGATTTTCTATGAACACGATCATGTCATCTGCAAGCAATGACAGTTTTGCTTCCTCCTTTCCAATTTGGATGCCTTTTATTTCTTTTTCTTGTCTGATTGCTGTGGCTAGGACTTCCAATACTGTGTTCAATAGAAGTGGTGGAAGTGGACATCCTTGTCTTGTTCCTGACCTTAGTGGGAAAAATTTTAGTTTTTGCCCATCGAGTATGATGTTGGCTGTATGTTTCTCATATATGGCCTTCATTATGTTGAGGTATGCTCTCTCTACTCCCACTTCACTGAGTGTATTTTTCATAAATGGGTGCTGTACTTTATTAAAAGCTTTTTCCGCATCTATTGATATGATCATGTGATTTTTGTCTTTTGCTTATGTGATGTTTTATGTTTATTGATTTGCAAATATTGTACCATACTTGCATCTCTGGATGAATCCCACTTGATCATGGTGTATGGTCTTTTTAATATATTGCTGGATGCAGTTTGCCAATATTTTGTTGAGGATTTTAGCATCTATGTTCATCAGCGATATTTGCCTGTATTTTTCTTTCTTTGTTGTATTTGTATCTGGTTTTGGGATTAGGGTGATGCTGGCCTCACAAAAAGAGTTTGGAAGTCCTCCCTCTTCTTGGATTTTTTTGGAATAGTCTGTGAAGAAGAGGTTAGCTCATCCTTAAATACTTTGTAAAATTCTCCTGTGAAACTGTTCGGTCCAGGGCTTTTGTGTACCAGAGTTTTTTGATTGCTGCTTCAATTTTGCCAGCTGTTAGGATCTGTTCAGGCTTTCTGCTTCTTCTTCGTTAGTTTTGGGAGATTATATTTTTCTAGAAATGTGTGCATTTCACCCAGGTGGTCAAGTTTCTTGGCATATAGTTTTTCATAGTAATTTCTTACAATCCTTTGTGTTTCTGTGGTATCAGTTGTAATCTCTTCTGTTTCATTTCTGATTTTGTTTATTTGGGTCCTCTCTCTTTTTTTCTTGATGAGTCTGCTTAAAGTCTTGTCAATTTTGTTTATCTTTTTCAAAGAACCAGCTCTTGGATTTATTGATCCTTAGAATTGTGCTTTTATTCTCTATGTCATTTAATTCTGCTCTGATCTTGGTTATTTCCTTCCTTCTACTTTATCTGGGCTTTCTTTGTTGTTGTTCCTCCAGTTCTTGTGGATGTAGGGTTAGGTTGTTTATTTGAAATGTGTCTATCCTTTTTAGGTAGATCTCTATTGCTATGAACTTCCCTCTCAAGACTGCCTTTGCAGTGTCCTGTAGGTTTTGGGCTGTTGTGTGTTCATTTTCACTTGTTTCCAGAAACGTTTTGATTTCTCCCTTGATCTCATTCTTAACCCATTCATGATGTAATAGCATGCTATTCAACCTCCATGAGTCTGAGTGTTTTTGAGTTTTTTCCTTGAGGTTGGTTTCTAATTTCAGGCCCTCATGGTCTGAGAAGATGCTTGATAAGATTTCAATTTTCTTAATTTGTCGAGGCTTGTTTTGTGCCCTATCATGTGGTCTATCTTTGCAAATGTTCCGTGTGCATTTGAAAAGAATGTGTATTTTACTTCTTTGGGATGGAAGTTTCTATATGTATCAGTTAAGTCCATTTGACCTAGGAAATTGTTCAATGCCACAATATCTTTGTTGATATTTTGTTTGGAAGATCTATCCATTTTTGACAATGGAATGTTAAAATCCCTTACTATAATTGTGTTGTTGTCTATATCTTTCTTGAAGTCCTCCAAGATTTTCCTTATATATTTAGGTGCTCCTATATCCAGTTGCATATATGTTTACAATATTTATGTCTTCTTGATGGAGTCTTCCCTTGAGTATTATGAAGTATCCTTCTGTATCTCTTATTATGGCATTTGTTTTAAAGTCTATTTTGTCTGATATAAGTATTGCTACCCTGGCATTTTTTCCTGCCAATTTGCTTGGAATATTTTTTCCAACCCTTCACTTTCAGTCAGTGTAGGTCTTTGGTTCTGAGGTGGGTCTCTGGTAGGCAGCATATGTGTGGGTCATGTTTTCTTATACATTCAGCTACCCTGTATCTTTGATAGGAGCACTTAATCCATAGACATTTAAGGTTATTATTGATAGGCACTTATTCATTGCCATTTTACCTGCTTTGTACCCTCTTTCTCACTCTTTTTCTTCCTCCCCTTAAAGCAATGAACTTTAGCATATCTTGCAGTGCTGATTTGGTGGAGATATATTCTTTCAGTCTTCTTTTGTCTGGGAAACTCTTTATTTCACCTTCCATTTTAATTGAGAACCTTACTGGGTAGAGTAGTCTTGGTTGCAGGCCTTTGCTTTTCATTACTTGGAATATTTCTTGCCATTCCCTTCTGGCTTGTACTGTTTCCATTGAGAAGTCAGCTGCTAGCCTTATCAGGGTTCCCTTGTATGTCACTTCTTGTTTCTCCCTTGCTGCCTTTAAGATTCTCTCTTTGTGTTTGAATTTTGCTATTTTAATTATGATGTGTCTTGAGGTGGGTCTCTTTGGGTTCCTCTTGATTGGGACCCTCTGTGCTTCCTGGACATGTGTGACTTTTCTCTCATCAAATTAGGGAAGTTTTCCTTGATTACTTTTTCAAACAGGTTTTCTATCCCTTGCTCCTTTTCTTCTCCTTCTGGTATCTCTATTATCCAGATATTATTATGTTTCATGTTATCCTGCAGTTCCCTTAACCCCTCTTCATTCTTTTTTAGTCTTTTTTCCTTTTCTTGCTTTCTGGGTTTTTTTCTACCTTGTCCTCCAGTTCACTGATTTGATCCTGTGCTTCTTGTAGCCTGCTTTTGATTCCTTGTACTGTGTTCTTCAATTCAGAAATTGTATTTTACATTCCCTCTTGGCTCTTGTTGATAGTTTCTATGTCATTTTTTATTCTGATATAGTTTGCAGTAAGTTTCTCATAGTTTTCCTGTAGTTTTTGGTATATCTCACTGAGCTCATTGAGCTTATAACCATTGTTTTGAACTCAGTATCTGATAGTTGACTTGCCTCTATTTCATTTGGCATTCTTTTTTAGGATTCCTCTTCTCCTTTCAGTTGGGGGTTGTTTCTTTGTCTTCCCACTATTTGTGAGACTCATCTTGTTTGTTTCAGCTTCTTAATTGATCTGTTTTAACTCCCTGAATTTGTGATATGAACTTCTATGGTAGGAGACCTTTGAGATTCAGTGGCACAGTCACTTTGATCTCCTGATCTTGATGCTCTTGGCACGTTCTTTATACCATTTATGTTGGCTCTCTGGATGTAATTGGGTTTTGATTATTGTTGAGTCATTCTTTTGTGGGTCCTTCCCTCCAGCTGGTTGACTGAGGAGGTTCACTCTGCCCACCACATCTTCTTTGCTGTTTGTACAGGTGTCATCAAGTTGTGTTGAATCTGATTCTTCTGTCAGTCTGAGGTTATAAGTCTTCTCTCCACTATTGTTCAGTTGTTTGTTCTGGGTGATTTCTCCACAATTTAATTATAATTCCAGATTGGTCCTGGGAGGAAGCTAGTGTGGCTTCCATTCACTCATCTGCCATCTTGCTGATCCTAAAAGCTTTCTAGTATTTTGTACAGTATTTATACATTTCATGAATTTTATTTATGTTTTAAGTCATTTTATTATCTAACTTAAGGAAGTCTTTCTAAGTATTTGATTTTTGTAAATAAAAAAATATAAATATTACATAAATCAGTACATTTCAAGTTCTAAATATTTCAAAGTGGAAGATTAATTTAATATGGTTTTAACTTAAAATTGAAAATGTAAATAAAGTGTTTAATGACACATTTTGAATTGGCATTATAAGCTACACTCTAATAATAGTTCAAATATTTAAAATCATAATGATTATGTAAGCTATCAATTTTCCATATATTCCAAATGTAGACAACTGTACTTAAACAATAATTTAAAAAGCTTAAAATTTTTTTCCTATATTCTTTAACAAACAAATTTTAATACAATTGTTCTGATTTTCTTAAACATTTTTATAGCTTAAGTCTTACTTTTGGCAGAATAAAGGTGTGTGCTCACCCAGGAGCTGTAGACTCAGAGGTTCCTGTCACGTTTAAGCTTGGGAGCAGCCTACCCACAAGGTGCTTCTTTTAGCTCCACAATTCTGTATTCATTCATTTCCTGTTGCTGCTGCAACAAAGGACCTCAAACCAAATGCGGTATGTTTTAGTTCTGATTGCCAGTCATCTAAAATGGATCAGTAGGGCCGTGTTCCCTCGGGAGGCTCTAGGGGAGAATCTGTCTCTGTGCCTTTTCCAGTGTCCAAAGGTGCCTGTGTTCCTTGGCTGACAGCTCCTTCTTCTGTCTTTGAAACCAGCAGCATAATATCTTCATATCTCACTCTCCTTCTCTGGTCTCTGCTTCCATCATCTCATCACCTTTTCTGACTTTGACTCGCTTGCTCCTTCTGATAAGTGGGATTGCACTGGGCCCACCAGATAACCCAGGATAATCTCCCTATATACAAGTCTTAATTTAATGTAAAGTAGCATACTTGTAGGTTTTGGAGATTGAGGTGTGGACATCTTTGGGAGGTCACTATTCTCTCTACTATACCTTTCCCACACATTTAAGAACCAGAGATACTGGACAGATGCGGTATGATTGTCCCAATCTCTAATAGGGTGCACTGGCCTTTATGTCAATGACCCTTAACTTCAAAAGAAGGATGTTACAATAGCCCATGTTCCTAGATTAAAATTCCATATATGGCTTTTTTTTTTTTTTTACTGCATTCCAAAGTGTCTGCAACAGTTAGACTGCTTGATTGGATTTTGCATGTTGTTTTTACATATAAATATCTTCCTTCCTTGGTCCAAAGACTTTGAGCTTGACAAAAATTCTGTTATTACATATTATTCCTAGGACATGGAATTCTTATGATACGGTTGGTAACCACCCTGCCTGGTTTTAGAAGCTGTAACTCCTCATAGTGAAGGCTGAGTAAAAAGACCTTGGGACCATAAGCCACTAAGGAGACAAAGCTTATCCTCCCAGCAGGGGTGCAGCCTCTGCCCCCTTTACTTCACCCTGCTTGGCACTGGGTGGATGACTGGTTAGCCAATGACAGGTAAGATTCCTCATGGGAGGGACAACCTAAGACAGGCGCAGTTACAAAGGGCCCCACAGGGAAGGACTTGGAGGCCTATAGAAAAAAGGGGTGATGGACCCTCACCCCTCAGTTTTCAAGGGCCTGAGTCCTCATTCTTTCTGTAAAAAAGTTTCCTAATCTCTTGGCTGCCTTACTTTTCCTTCCAGACTTAAGCCTGAAACAATGCCAGAGATGGGTGCGGCCCTGTGCTGGAATGGGTGGTCCCTGGGGGCAATCAGGCCTAAGAAAGAATGCATAAAATCATGTGAAACTTGCTTTGCTAAGAATGCCCTCAATTTAAATGCTTAGGGTTCAAGCATAAAATGAGTTTGTTTCCCAAAGTTTTATGGCTCTTTGGCTATCTGACCCTGACTCAGAATAAGCCTTTATAGTTCTTTGAATGTTATCTATTGTTTGATCATTTGACAATGATTGATGAGCTTTACATATGTGCCCTGTATTCCTATGCAAATTAAACCCAATAAAAGCCCATTGAGGAACAGGCTCAAGGCCCTTCTCCCCTGAGAGATTTGCTACTTTTCCTCCCCAAGCAGATCATGTCTTAGTAAACTTATTCTCCTCCTTTACAGGTGATAGGACTTTCCTGGACAAAGCTCTCCCACATGGTACTAAAGTGTGATGATCTGGGATCTCTCATGCCTGATGTCTCTGACCTGCCATCAAGGCTTATAGGGCTTCTTTTAGCTTACAACAGTCTCTTAAGACATTTTCCATTATTAAATACAGAAACTTAGATATACTTGGTAATGGTGATTTCTTCATCTTTCTTGATAAGCCAGGATACTTGTTCACTGCTTCATGTTCAGCTTCACAATACCACTGAGTGGGTACACATCTGGAAGCCTTCTGAGCCCCAGCACAGCTGGGACAAAGGAAGGAAACTGCAGGGGGATCCTGTGTTGTCCCTGGACATACCCCAAGCTTCCTCAATCAGTACCTCTGCAGGGGTTGCCTGAGAATCTGCCTTTCGAACGGTCTCCCCAAGTTACCCTTATGTACACTACAGTGACTAACCTTTCAGAAGTACTTCTCCCGTAGCAGTGAGTCTCGGGGCAGTGGCAGGTTCCCTCACCTCATCACTCTAGCACTTAGCCTTTGCTCATGGCGGGCATGCAGTCAGTACCCACAGGGTCTGCAATAAGATGGAATGGTTTGTTTTCACCTCCCACTCCCTAGCTGTGTAACCTTGGCCATGACTCTCAACTCTCAGGTTCACCTTCCTCTTCAATGAAATGAGGAATGATAATGACACCAATATTGTATGACTGCAGTGTGCTAATAATATTGAAAGCATTTAGAACACTGCCTGACATATAGTAAGTACTCAATCTCTCTCAGCTTTTAGAAAATATGTGTACTACATGAATAAATGCTTGTATAATCTGTCCTTTAATTTGGGAAAACCTACCATGGGGAAGGTATGAAGGTTTTAGCCCAGCTTTTACCTCAACTCCATGTCCTAGAGGTGAGAAAACTCAGATTCATGTGTGAGCCCTCATAAGGTTCCATTTGCTCACAAAATACTGCAGTCTTTTCTCTTTCCCAAAATATGAATGAGATGTGAATCAAAGATGATGTTGGGACTAGAAGGTACCTGAAAGGGTATGTAGGCCAACATTAATAACTTCATCACCAGAATAATAAAAACTATATTTACTAACCATTTCCTATGCATGATGGTTAATTTTGTGTGCCAGCTTGGCCAGACCAAGTACCCAGGTTTTAGCAAACACTAATCTAGATGTTGTTGTGAAAGTGTTTTTTAGGTGTGATTAACATTTAAATTAGTAGACTTTGAGTAAAGCAGATTACCCTCCACACTGTGGGTGGGCCTCATTCAATTAGTTAAAGGCCTTAAGGAAAAATCCTGGAGTCTCTGAGAAAGAAGGAATCCTGCCTCCAGATGCCTTCAGACTGCAACATCAACTCTTCCCTGGTCCTCCAGTCTTCTCCTGGTCATCACCTCTTCTAGGCCTCCAGCCTACCCAGCAGACTTTTGATTTGCCAGCCTCCACAATTACGTGAGCCATAAACTAAATCTCTTCCTTAAATAAATCTCTCTAGATGGTTAGATAGATAGTATATTATGTATTTATATCTATATGTAACATAGATATATTCTATATACCTACACCTATGACTATGTCTATTCCTACATCTATACCTATGTCTATATATCTATACCTATATCTACATTTATATTTATATCTATATCTATCTATATCATCTGTAGATAGGTATGTCCTATTGGTTCTGTTTCTTTGAAGAACCCTGACTAATACACTGTGTGATAGGCCAGAGCCATTCCAGAGGGTACTGAAACAGTGTGCAACCAAGGGAGGGGGGGGGGGCCCAAATAAGGATTTAGAATGGGGTCCAAAACTCAAGGTGTCCAGGAATTATTAGGATGTCCTCACCACTTCCCCCCACAGGTATGAGTTGGGGTAAGGGACACATGGAGCAGGAACATGCAGGGCTGTTTTGTACAGCCACAGCTTTACAGCTAATCCATGGCATGATCATTTAGCATATTATAACCTTTAACTTGTTGAATAGATATATTAAATAGCTGCGGCCATGCTCTGAGCCAATGGGATGGAAAAAACTTCCCCCCGAGATGTAACTGGGGGGCAGGTCCCCGAGTTACAGCACCTGCGTGAGAGCTTTGGAGAAGACTGGCTCCATGACATGGGGCCACACCTGCCCATACTCACGATGGCAGCCCAGTAAATTTGGAATAATGCAAGAATGCTGGCAGGTGTAACTGATTGTAGGAGTCAGAAATGGAGGTACTAAGGAAGATTGGCACAGGGATTTAAACCCAGAGCCCCACAGCCATGTAAACAGGAACCACGCGGCTTTGCCAGAATGGGGATCCCTACAGCTTTGGTGGAGAGAAGAACCATGCGGTTTTGGCCAGAGTGGGGACCTCTGCAGCTTTGGGGTGCTCCCTTTGGCTGCATGGCCTGGGAAGCAGGAGAGATTTTGCCTGGAGGAAGGGTGAAAGAACTCTTGCCAGTAGGCCACGAGAAGGTGCCATGCGGCTTTGGATTAATTAGAGATCCTGCCTGGACGGCGACAGAGCTGACAGTGTCAGGAGCCTGAAACACGGTCGTTTGCTTCTTTTCCGGAGTTATGGTACCCCAAATTAGGGCAGGGGGAGAAGGAAGCACTGTGGGCATCTGAAGGTATCCAAAAAGGACTTTGATATTTTAATGAAGACATTAGGTCACTACTTTAAGTCTGTATAGCACTAAATAAACATTTCTTTTTCTTTTCACAAATCTCTGGCATTGAGAGACATCTTTCCTATTGGTGATGGACAATAGAATCTAGTGGGGGGTCCTTTCCATAATAGTATATCGTCCTTACCCCCCTTGGCCTTGTGTGTATGGGTTCTGTGACAGTACCATTCACTCTGAGCCCTAAATGCTTTGCACATGTCCTCTTTTGGAACCCTCATGACAGCTGTCAAGGAGAGCCACTATTTTTATTTCCATTTTAAAGATAAGGAAACTGAGGGTCAAGAGAGTCTGACAGCCAGCCTCCCAAACTCAGGGTCTTCACCACTGAGCATAGGTGAGATGCCAAGCAGCTGTGTCCAGAACACTAGATTAGTTAAAGGGTAACGCTGAACTGAAGCCAACATCTCCTCCCTCCTGACACACTGACTTCACACCAGCGAGCTTCCACACAGAAAGAAGAGAAAATTAGAAACTTGCTGTACTTGTGTAAGTAGACAAAGAAAGAAATTCTCAGCTATATTCAGAGTTGGACAGTTAAAAGTCACAGGCCCCCGAAAAGTCACGAAGAAGTCACTTTCCAGTTACATAGACTTTTCCTCCTATTCCATTTCTCTTTGTGGCTTAACTTCGAATATGACTGCGAAGCCTTTAGAAATGCCTTCCTCAATGTCCCTGAGCAGCCAGCATGTTCCAACCTGGAAAGGTTGGGCAAGAGGTGCTGAACTCATTTGCACCCCCTTCATCTTGGGCCCTGAAATAAAAACTCTTTGTCCAAGGAAAGAGCCAAGCTCTTCACTTAATAGCTGTCCGGTGCAGAGAGACCTGCAGCTTTTAAGAAGCCCTATGTTGTCTGAAGGGAGGTTTGTTTTCCAGCTCCCCCCAGGTATTAGTCCACTTAGGAAATAAAGTGTTAAAAGCAATTGCTTGACCACTTTGGTCTAACCCCTGCTTCTTGCACAATTTACAAAATATTTTCTTTGTAGTTATCCTTGAAGCCCAAGTGGGACTAATGGCTTTAACTATCAGCCTACGTGATTCAAAGTGATTTCCACATCAGGAAGCCATTGTTGGCTTTCCCAAAAACTTAATTGGTATAGGATGTGAGCAATTCTGAGAGGACACGCTTCTGTTCCAGGTCCATTTCTTCTCTCGATAGGAGCTGGTTTTCAGCAACAACTTCCATTTCTTTCTCCTTGTGCATGCTAAATCATTTGTGGCTCCATTTTTCTATAAAATAAAAGGTTTCCTTGGTAATGAAAAAGCATTTTAATCATCCCTGAAACAGTTTGCTTTGTGGTCACGAAGACCCAAGTGCTCTGTGTTGGCTTAAGCACATGGTTGGACAGAGCAGAAACAGGCTTTGCAAGTCTGTGGTGATTATTGGCATAGTTTCTAAAATCTGCATAAGTAGCCTACTTCTCTAGAACCCAGTTTGCTCATTTGTAAATCAGAGTGCAAAGAGCATCTATCTCACATGGTAACTGAAGGATTACATGGCATGATGGGCACAGGGCTTTTGGAACAGAGACTGGCACACAGTAAATCAAGTCACTGTTCATCATCCTCCCCTCCTGTCCATCCTCAATCCACATCATCACCATCATCGTCCTTCTCTCCACCAACATCTTAAGTAAGGCTATCTTTTTAGAATTGACATGAACCTGGAAGATATAAAGAAGAAAAATGCCAATTTAACTACATAAAAGTAAAAAATTTGTATCTGAAAAAATAAATAAGCAAAACCATAAACAGGGTCTAAAGATAAAACATTTGCCAGATTAAGGCACTATGCTTATTAACAAATATAATTAACTTATTAAAAATGTTTACTGAAAAAAATTTAAAGCAAACAAAGATAGAAACACTTGAGAGTGAAAGGTTAATGAAGAAAAAAATGGTGAAAAGGCACAAATAGTTCATTTTTATAAAATGTAAAATAAATGACAACCAAATGAAAACTGCCCAATTTATTTCATAATAAAATATAAGAATTTTTCACTTATCAGATGAAGAAAAAGTGATAACACTCAACATTTGCAGAATTGTTCTCCCCTCCGCAATGCTTTTAAGCCATGTGGATGGGAGCATAAATTGATGACCTTTTGGGAGGACAACTTAGTAATTCTCAAAAGTAAGAGTGTACCTTAAGAAGCTTTTCCTAAAGATATGACAGGACTAATGTGTGCATTGCCGTATTATTTATAATAGCAAAAGCTTTCCCCCTTAATACTAGATTAGTTAAGTGAATTACAGTAAATATCTCTATATAAAGGTGTATTGCATTAGTCATTTATCTATTAACATATCAATATTTGTCTATAGTTTTCTATTGCTGCATAACAAACCACCCCAAAATTTGGCAGCTTAAAACAACACTCATTTATTTTATCTACAGCAGTGTCTATGGAACAGGGGTCCAGGTATGGCTTAGCTGGATCCGAGACCCCTTCAAGGGTCTCTTACAAGAGCATTCACAATGTGGACCGCTATAGTCATCTGTCAGCTGACTGGGGAGGGATCTGTTTTCAAGTTCATTCTCATGACTGTTGGCAGGATTCAGTTCCTTGCAGGCTGTTGGTGGGGCACCCTCTCTTCCTTGCCCAGTGGCTCTCTCCCTAGGGCAGCTGATGACAGGGCATCTTGCTTTATCCATGTGAGTGGGCAGAAAGAGCCAGGCAGGAAGATCCAGACAGAAAGTGGCAGCAAAATGGAAGGCATGGGCTTTTATAGCCTAATCTCAGAGGTGACAGTCCATCCCTTTGCTCTATTCTATTTATCATAAGCAAGTCATTAGCAAATTTCAGGAGTTTTTACTCCTAAATCCTTCAATATTCACCTCTAAAAAATGAGGACTTTCTTTTCCTTAACTGCAATGCCTTAAGACAGCTAAAATAATTAAAACAATTATTTTTTATTACCTAAGATCCTGTTTCCACCTTAAAATGTCTCCAGTTGTCCCTGAAATGTCTCTTACAGGTGGTTTATTGAACCATAATCAGTTAAGATACACATATTACATAAATTTGATTGTGATATCTTTAAACTCCCTTTTAGTCTAAAGTATCACCCTTTCTTATTTCATGCCACTGATTTGTTGAAAAGAAAAGCAGCCAGTGATCTCACCTGCATTTTTCCAAGTGCTTCCTTATGATGTTCTTGAACTTGATCCTCTATCTCTTGTAGTTCTTATAAACTAGATATTAGATTTAAAGACTTAATTATATTCAGCAACATTATTTTATCAGTGATGCTATATCCTCCACATTTTATTTTATTAAAGGCACATAATGGCTGGTCCTACCATTAATAGTGATTTTTAAGATTGATCACACTGGTCTTTTAAAAATGTTCACAACACAGTTGCCCTGGCTGTCTAGTTTAGTTGGTTAGAGCATCATTTCGATACACCAAGCCTGTGGGTTCGATCCCTGGTCAGGGTACATATGAATCAATCAATGAATGCATAAATAAGTGGAACAACAAATCAATATTTCTCTCTATTTCTCTCTCATCAATATGTTAAAAATTAAATAAAAATGTTCATATCACTCCTCTGCTTAAAATGTTTTATGGGCTACCCATCACCCTTAGAATAAAATCCCAACTCCTTACTATAATCCAGCTCTGGGCTAACTCTTTCCCCATTGGTTACTATACCTCAACCACACCAAGATATTATTCCTCAAACTTGCCAAGCTCTTTCTCAAGTTAGGACCTCTGTTCTTATTGCTTGGGGTGCTTTCACACTAGAACTTTGGAGGACTACTTCCTGCTCAGCCCTCCCAAGAGCCCTCCTTCCCAAACCACTCTCTAACCTGTAATCCTGTTGTGTTTTCTTTTGCCATTTACTACAAACTGAAACAATTTTTTACTTGTGTATTTCTTCATGTGTTTGTGACTTTATTGATTGTCTGATTTCCCACACTGGAACATAAACTCCTCAAGCTTAGGAACCATGGTTGCTGACCACTGTATCCTCAAAACTTGGAACAATGTCTGACACTTAGTAGATGCTTGGCAAATATTTGTTGAGCAAATAAATGAACCTTACTGGAATTTTTTGAAGGTGGTTTATGTTAAGATACAGCTTCTAAGATGGCTACCTGATGAGAACGACAACAGCACTGGCCCCGGTTTGTACTTCTGGGTTTGGGGGGTTTGTTTTGCTGTATTAATGTTTTTGGAGAGTGGATAACATTTGCATACCACAGACTAGTGCTCTTCAAAATGCATTCCACAGACCAGCAACACTCAGTCCCCTGGGAGCTTGTTAGAAATGCAGAATTAGCCCCCAGTTCAGACCCACTGGGTCAGAAGATGTATTTAACAAGGTGCCCAGGGGACTCACAAGCAACTTAAAAACTGAGAGGCCCTGGTCTGAAATTCTGGTCTATTCCACTTCTTCCCACCTTCCTCTCCAACCATACCCAACCATCCCTATTGTTAGCTTTAAAGGCCCCTCCCAGGAAGCAGCTTCTGGTGCTACCCAAACTATTTACCGAAAGGCTTATCTTCCCTGGGCTCCTTCCCTCCAGATTTCCTTCTGCTTTTAAATATGTAAACCATGTTGAAACTCTTCCCCTCAAAGGCCTGGGTGCCTTGGTAAGTCTTTACATCTGCAGGTATCTGTTGACATATCTTAAGCAAACAATTTTCAATGTTTCTACCAGCATCCTGAATCTAGTTTTTCCTTTCATATTGCCTGGTAAGCAGATTAAAGCTAGCATTTATTTTTAAAGCCTGAACAATTCTCAATATTTCTTAAACATGGGTTGAAGTCAGGGGGATTAGATCCCATGCAGTCTGATTGCAAAGCCTGGGCTGTTAGCCTGGGCTATTTTGTGCCCACTGCTGCTGATTGCTGCAGCAGCAGTGGGCACAAAAGTGTGTTTTGCAAAAGTGCCATTTGTTTCTTTATCCATTCACCCCTCCATCCATTTGAATGGCATAAGAAGATGTTGGCATGGTATAGAAATGCAGCGCTTTTCAGCCCACCAGAAAAGGAGATGAAGTAAGCACAAAAGTAACTTCACAAGATTGAGTCATGTAAATGGTGCATCATACTCTTTGGGTACAGTGGGAGACTTCATGGAGGAGGCAGTATAGATGTCTCTAAAGAGCAGAGAGCCCAGGAAGTCAGGGTCCTAGGACTGTTCCTGAACCCCTCCATCTGATTTTTTCAGAATCATGGCCATCTTCCACAGTGTCACTGGGCTTTAGTCTCTTTAGGATGCGCGAAGAGTCTGAGATCCTTTAGGAGCAAGGGGCAAAGAGTAGTCATCTTCACTCACTCAACATTTTCCTGGGCATTTATTATGTACTAGAAACAGCGTCGAGGACTGAGAATGCAGCAAGGAATTAACATAACAAAATATTAATCTTAAGGGACTTATATTCTAATGAGGGGTAAATGTGATAAACAATGTTTGAAGTTCTTTGTGGTTTAAGGGTGCAGAAAGACTATTCTGAACTGTGTCTTGGTTTTAGAAATTAATGATTAAATTAGTAGAGTCACAAGTTAAAAAGCAAGGGTGTAAGCTCAGCCTACACATATGCTTAAGAGCCATTTGAAAAATGTTTGATTGTATTTGCAAACTTAATTAACCTACATTTATAAATTCTGAGTAATCAGTTTCATTTTTAGTAGCTCATTTATATTATTGACAAATCTGTCTAGATGCTTAAATAATTTTTATAAAGCTATTAAATTAGGCTAATAAATATGGTAATCCTTAAAGTATCTTAAATATTCTAAAACTATATATGTAAACTTAGTAAGATTTTCAATTAAAGTCCTAAATCAAGATCAATTATTACCCAACTGTGTATTTTGAATGGCTGATCTATTCATTTTAATAGACAAAATTCTTATAAAAAATAAGCAATTTAATATTAAAACATTGAATATGTACAATACATGTTATCACTATGGATTTGATTATCCTAGATATTTTTATAATTAATTATGAATTTCCTCAGGGTCAAAATATGCTTAACATTTAAGGCAACAATATCAATGCTTTTCAAACCTTTCAGGTTTGGGAGGTTGCCTTTCAGGTTCACTAAGTGTAATAAATAGATACAGCTACATCTCTGAGGTATCAGCTATCACCTAAACACTTTTTTCAGAGTTGTCTGAAGAATGTGGAGGCTTCACCCATGTCCCTTGGATCCACACATGACTTCACTCCAATGGCCACACTGTTGGTTTTTACATTTCTTTCATCCTGTAAGTAAGTATATCTATTTGCAGATCTAAAAGAAACTTGAGCCTGCCCAGAATGTGGCTCTGTGTGTATGTGTGGGGGGAATATACACACACGCACATACACACACATATATAACTTATTTATTTATTTTAATTGAATTTATTAGGGCAATATTGGTCAATAAAATTATGAAGGTTTCATGTGTATAATTCTATAATATATCATCTGCACATTGTATTGTTCACCACCCCAGTCAAGTCTCCTTCCACCACCATTTATCCCCCTTTACCCTCTTCTATCTCCCACCCCCCTTTTTCTCTTGCAATCACTATGTAGTTAATGATTAAATTAACTATATTGTTGTCTATGTCTGAGGATTTTTTCTTAATCCTTCACCTTTTTTACTCAGCCCCCAATCCCTCCCCCTCTAATAGCTATCAGCCTATTCTCTGCATCTATGAATCTGTTTATATTTTGTTCATTAGTTCAGTTTGTTCATTAGATTCCACATATGAGTGAAATCATATGGTATTTGTCTTTCTCTGACTGGCTTATTTCACTGAGTGTAATACTCCCCAGGTCCACCCATGCTGTTTCAAGAATTCCTTCTTTCTTACAGCTCAGTGGTATTACTCCAGTTTCTCTTCAGATCATATAAATCTTTTGCCTTACAGATTTCTGATGAAGTTGTGGATATCTCTGAGTGAGTTGTGGAATTTTTAAGCACAATGTCCAGAGTTGTTCTATTCATAAGATGTGATATGGGAAGAAGAAAGATAAAGCAGAGTGGAGGGCTTAAAATGTGTTTGTTGGGGGAGGGGATGATTGTTGTTCCAGAGAGTGGTCAGAGGTGGCCTCTGATGAGCTGACACAGGACCAGAGACTGAATGATGGAAGGGACAGAGCCATGCAGATATCTGACAGGTAGAGGAAATGGTAGTTGCAAAGGCCCCCAGGTAGGAGGGTACTTGGCATATTGAAAGAACAGGAGGCTGGGGGCTGAGATGTGGTGGGAGGAAGGAGTGGGGAAAATGGGAAGAGATGAAATTGAGGGGGATGATGCAGGATGGGAAGATGGGGACAGCTTATGCATTACTTTATGGACCAGGACAAGGATTGTGAATACCATTCTGAATGAATTAGGCAGGTAATTGACCTAATTTAAGTTTTATCAATCTTTTTCTGGATGCCAATTGGAGAACAGAATACAGTGGAATGGGAGTAAAAGCAGAAAAATCAGTTAGGAAGAAGCTGTTAAAATAGTCCAGCCTGGACAGCATGGTGGTCTACAGAAACTGGGCAAAGGGACTGGATTCTACGCTTAGTTTCAAGGTAGTGCCAATGTGACTGGATGAGATGTGAGACCAAGAGAGGAATTGAGAACAGGATAACAAATGAAGTGGCAAGTTCCAAAGATGGAGAAGACTGATGAAGTAGCCGAGAGAAGTGGGAAATCAGGAGTTTAGTTTGGGGCACACCAAGAAGCTGTTGGACACTTGAACCTGGAGCTCAGGGTGGAGGCCGATGCCATTCTAGGTGCCAACTCTGATCCCCATTAAGCTCTACACTGAATGTCCAGCCACTCTTTGGTGCCTTCACTGATGTATAAGGGAATTCTCTCACTCTCAGTGCAAAGGAGTTATCTGTAAGCACAATCTGCCATGTGTGTCTCGTGCAGGACAGGGTAAAGGAAGTAGAGTCCAACATTTTGATATCAAAATACAAGTCAGAATCCTGCCTTTTACTCGCTCATGGTTTACTGAGTGTTTCCCACATGCTGAAATATTAGTTTCCTAGGGCTGCTATAACAGATTAGCACTAAATGTGTGGCTTAAAACAACAGACATTATTATCTCACAGTTCTGGAAACCAGGAGTCAGAAATCATGGCATTGGCAAGGCCACGTGCCTTTTACAGGCTCTAGGGGAGAATCTTTCCTTTTCCTCTTCTAGTTTCTGACAGCTCTTGGCATTTCCTGTGGCAGCATCACTCTAGTCTCTGCTTCCATCTTCATAGGACTTTCTCCTCTGTTTCTGTGTCTTCTCTTCTGTCTCTCATAAGGATACTTGTTATTGAGTTTAGGTCTGCTAGAGATCAAATGTTGTATGTATCCCACCCCCTCCCAAATCCATATGTTCAAACTCAATCCCCAATGCGATGGGGTTAGGAAGTTGGATTGTTTGAGGGTGATTAGATCATGAAGGTGAAGACCTCAAGAATAGGATTAGTGCTCTTCTAAAAGAGACCTGAGAGAGATCCCTTGTCCTTTTTTGCCATGTGAGGACACAGCGTGAAGACAGCCATCAGTGAACCAGGAAGCAGACCCTCACCAGATGCCAAATGTACTGTTGCCTTGACCTTGGACTTCCCAGCCTCTAGAAATGTGAGAAATAAATGTTTGTTGTGTGTAAGCCACACAGTCTATGGTGTGTTTGTTATAGCAGCCTGAATGGACTAAGACAAGGTCTATCCAGATAATACAAAATGATTCATCTGCCAAGACCCTTTTTCCAAATAAGGCCACATGGCAAGTTCTAGGGGTGATGATGTGGGCATATTTTTTTAGGGGTAGCACTATTTAACCCACTACAGCTGACTAGTGTTACAGACAGGGAAAGAAGTAATTCATTTCTACACTCATACACCTATTAATTAGTTTAACAAATATTTACTGAGCACAAACTCTGGTACAAGGCCCATGCCTGGCATTGCAGATGTTGAGGTGCAGATAATAGGCAAAGGCCTTACAAAGACCTCACAGCCTCATTAAGGAAACAGGATGAAAGGGGCTCAGCTCTCCTGGGTACAGTCATGGTGTTCTCATCTACATTATATTATCTAATCCTCCCAATTCTGGGAAGTAACTATTAGTGTTTCCATTTACAGTCATGGACACTGGCTCTGAGAAGTGAAGTGACTTGTGCAGGAACACAAGTAGTACAGGTACAGCCAGAATTTAACCCAGGTCTGCCCAACTGCCATACACCCTACTATGTGCTGTGACACCAACCCCACAATAGCATCCCCTGCAACACCACCTGTGCACATCCTTAGGCTCTGACCTCTGTGTCAGAGTTCAAAACGTGTAAATGGATTTTTTTTAATTGACCCTATTTACATATATAAGGGGAGAATATTCTTGGAATCTTCTGGTCAACACTTTTTGGGAAGTACTTTTACATTCTGCAGAGCTAAATGTACTTAAAGTGTGGTGGTCTTCGAGACTTCAGTCCTGTGAAACAGGACGACAAATGCACCTTTGCTTGCGTTTCAGCATTGCAGGCCCTGTGTTTCTTAAGATAGTGTGTCGCAAGCATATGTTCTTGATATAGTCTTTCCTATAAGTCAGCTGGGAAACTGCTCAGCTAGCTGCCTGCTGAACAGCCCAGCACCAAAGAATAGACAAGCATCATACACAGTAACTGTGCTATTCACTCAGCTTTTTTTGAATGCAGGTTCACTCAAAATAGAACATCAACATACATTAATATCCTACTCATACTCTAACAATCTAAGAGGAATATAACACACACACAGCAATCAAGGGGGGGATAATGAGCCCGAGTCCCAGAGTCTCAGTCTACAGGTCCGGGAGACAGCACAGTGCTCAAGGGAGTTGTCAGTGTCTTGCAAGGAGAGGTCTCCAGAGCAAAGTGAGCAGCAGGGCAGACAAAGCCCTCAGTTCAGCAAGGCAGAGCCTGTGGTGGCTGATGCCAAGGGAGATCAGCATGGCATGGGGCAGCACTCTGGTGTGTGGAGCTCGGCTGTCTCAGCAGTGGTCTGGAACCTGCCTCAGTTATATCTTGAAAGTGGTGTACTCCACCCTTCTGGGTCTTTTGATAAGTGTCTTGGAAGCCCTGATGGCAAGTGGGACATTTCTCCAGGAGCCTAGCTCTGGATGGTCTTGTTCTGCAGACATGGCTATTCTGATCATGCATGTGGATATCATGGGTGTGTCTCCTTGCCAGATGTATTTAGTATGATTTAGGTAGTTTCCCTCTTGAACCAAAGTGTCATGGATGACTGGCAGCCATCTCAGTTGACATGAGTGACTCCATTTTGTTTTATATGCTTTATGCTATCTTGACTGGACCAATGCCATTTTATTGGTCTTGGTCTCTACACAGTGATACCCTAAAAATGTGTTACTTCCACAAAACAACAATATCTATAATTGATTATAATTAGATACAACACAGAGTTGCCAACCAGGACTCTGGAAAAGCACCCTGTGTATGGAAACCAAGTGCTGTGAAAGTTGGTATTCATTTATACCTACCAGCTGGTCAGAGAGTGAGGATTCACTTTTTTCTTTCTTTTTCTGCTCTGGCCTATGGGAGCACTAACTTTGCAGACAGGAGACCTGGCTAACATCTCAGCATCATCACCTCTGAGCTGAGTGATCCAGTGGACATTGCTTCCTGTCTGAGCCTCAGGTTCCTCATCACTAAGGTGAAAGTATGTACCAGGTGATCTTTGAGGTCCCTTCTGGCTCTGAAATACTTTAACTATGAGGCTAAAAGTTTGGTGCTAATTATATTTGTTAGAGTATATGTTCTGTATGGCTAGATGTAATTCACCTTTTTTTTTTATGAGACAGGTGAATAAAGTTAATAAGAATAGTTAATTTAAAAATATTGAATTCCCAGAAGGCATTTTACTATGAATTTAATTACGGAAAGTGCTAATTGCATCACTCCAAGACTTGAAAGTTGTCCAGCTGCATGTGCATGAAGTAAGAGACACTTTCTGAAGTTGGCCTCAGCTCTGAATTAGTACTGGAGATGCGGAATGGCTCACTTTCTTCCTATGGAAATACAGAGAAGGGAGCAGAGCCAGGCAGTTGGCATTATCAGGTGCTTTTCTGGTCTTTGGTGACTCAATGTCTCTATAACAGTTAAGAAATGTACATTAATGTAGCTTCACTATTATGTGCCTACTGTGTGTTCTCCCATAGGGCTACCACTTAGCCTATGTGGCATCTTCATTGCAAATTAGCAGAACACACCTGCTTTCAGAGGACGCATCTTCACAGTTTGGTAAGAAGATAGCTTATTCTCTACCCCAGGGCATGGTTTAGCACATGGAGTCTACGTGAATTGGTCTACTCACTCCCACAGCTGAGTGTTTGTGAAGTGTGTGCACTGCCCCAAGGAATAAGGCAGCCCTTCCTCGATCATTCACTTCAACTCTTTCTGCTCCTCTCCGGAAGTGGTATGTCTTTATTTTGAAAAAGCCAATGATTACTGCTTTGAAGACAGCATCTTTGAGGCTACAGACAGAAGGTCTGGAACATTTGAAGGCCTTGGGGATAGAAGAGAGAATAGCATTTTTGAAATATCGAGAGAATAACCATTGCGGCTGAAATTAGCAAGTAAGGGGGAAGAAGTTAAGAGACAAGGCTCTAGAGATGGACAGGGGTTATTCCATAATCTCTAGGCATAGGTGAAGGGCTTTTTCCTAAAATAAGGGGACTCTGTGACTGGTTTTGTTTTAACCATTGAAAGGTTTAAAATATCAAACTGTAGAGAGTAAATTTTAGGAAGTTCTCATCAGAGGCAAGAGAGGCTGGGGGCTTGGGCCAAGATAATGTTGGAGAAAGGTGAACAGATTTTAGAGACATTTACAAAGTAAAGTTATGCAGGAATAGTGATGGTTTGGACTGAGGTGTGAGGAATAATTTCAAGAGTAAGAGTCGTGGCTGATATACCACTTCTGCTTGCCAGGCACCATTTGATGTGTGTTCTAGTGCCTAGGCTTCTGTCTTAGACAACCGAGTTACCAAGATTACAGGAAGACCACTTTGAGGGTGACTGTGAGGTGCTTTCTGAGCATATCTGGTTGATGCCATTTCAGATACCCAAGTAAGATGGCTGGGCACTTGCTGGGCTCTGCTATTAGGAGGGAAGGTCTCCACTGGTCAGAATAGGTGTCTATTCCTGGCACCTGGACACGCTCAGATACTTTATATGTTTTACTGTGTATGTATTTATTTTTACCTGTCTTCCAGAAAGGACATAAAGCTCCTTACAAGAATAAAAAATAAACAACAGGTCATAAAAGTTAAAAGTGGGATAAAAGAAGACATTAACCTGAGGGTGGAGACACAGGATGGAGCCAACCATACTTCTGGCCACTGCAGGGTGGTCATTAGATTTCACAGGAGTCCTGTATGCCCTCCCTGCTGTGCCCCCTGCCTGAGTCGTTGCCCCTTTCCAGCACATGAGCCTGAGCCCCATCTCCTAGCCTCTCTGCACCTGGCAGTAAAACTGGGTAGGGTTACTGTGTTTAAAGTCCTTGTCCATAGCAAACAAGCAATAAACATTTGTTCAAAGACTCTCTGGGGATACAGCTGTGAACAAGACACAAACTATCCACCATGGAGCTGCCTTTCTGATGAGGAATAAACCATGAAGGATGCAGGCACTTGTGGTCTTTTTATTGAATAACTTAATGAAATAGTTTCCAGGTGTTGTGCATGTTATAAAGAAACAAAAAAGGGTATCAGCAAAGAGTTATGAGATGACCTATGTGAGACAGTGTGGTCAGGAGACCTCTCCCAGGAGGTATACAGAAACCAAGATAGGAAGGACAGGAAGGCCAGCAGGCACAGAGTGGGGGCAGGGTGTTCCAGGCTGAGAGGACAGCAAGGAAAATGCGCCTGTGTGGGAAAGAGACTTGGCCCTTGACAGACCCAAAGAGGGCAGTGGACCTGAAGTATAATGAAGGAAGTGAGACTGGGGGGAGAGAGGGTAGGAAAATGGAGCGGGTTGTGTGGGAACAATGAAGAATAGGGGTTTTACTGCTAGTGCAATAGGAGCTACAGAAGGATTGTGTTAAAGATCAGCAGTTCTTTCCAAATATCCATTTGCACTTTCTTCCCCATTAAAACACACTATGTTGAACAGGGCATGTGACTGCCTAGAATGGGGACTCCTTTCCCAGCCTCCTTTGTAGGCATGGTCATGTGACTTAAGCTCTAGCCCTAAAATGCAGGCTGAGGTGGCATATGGACCTCCTGAGAAATGTCTTTGAAAGAAGGATCAGCCCCTACCCTTGAGGCTACATGGGACATAGGTAAATGGCTGGAGTCCCAGCACCATCTTGGACTTTGATGTGACCTTAGAAATGGAAGCCAGGGACGGAGGTGCCACAAGCTAGACAGAGTCTGATTCTAGCACTATTGAGCTGCTGTACCAGCCTTGGAGAGCCCAGTGCCAAGTGTTTCTATGAGAGAGAGATTTAAGACACTGTTAGTGTGTTACCTGTCATAGCCAAACCTAATCATAGCTGATGGAGATTTTCAGAAGGAAAAGACACAGTTCTGTTTATAAGAAGCTCTCTTAGGCTGTTTTTCAGAGAATGGATTAAAGGGGAATAATTGTATGGAAGCAGAGAGATGGGGTAGAGGCCACTGCAACTATTCAGGTAAAAGAATGAATGAATGAATGAATGAATGAACTGTCCAGTGCTGTCTGCTTTCTCACCTCTGATGATTTGATCTTCTTTGCCTTCCTGCTCCACTGAGCCTTCCTTACATGTTGCATTAGTTTGCTTGGGTTGCCATATCAAAATATCATAGACTGGATGGTTTAAATAATAGACATGTATTTCTCACAGTTCTGGAAGCTGGGAAGTCCAAGATCAAGGTGCCAGCAGACTCACTTCTTGGTGAGGGCCCTCTTCCTGGCTTGCAGATGGTCTCTTTCTCCCTGTGTCCTAACACAGTAGAGAGAGGAAGCTCTGGTGTCTCTTCTTAAAAGGACACTGATCCCATCATGGGTATTCCATCCTCATTACCTCAGTAAAATCTTAGTAATTGTGTCTTTTACTCCGAGTTTTGGAAGTGAAGTCTGGTGGGATGATAAAACATGCTGTCAGGGCTGGGAACCTCAGTTCATGTGCATTCTCACCCGCTACTGCCTCCCCAGGTGGGTTCTCAGCTGCCAGCTTCCCAACACCCTAGTGTCCCAGGCCTGGCCCCATCTGCCCTGCCTGCTGCCCTGGCCCATCACCCCAGGGGCCTGAGCATGGGGAAGGTTGGCACACACCCCACAGCATCTCAGGGTAAGGGATGACTGCAACCATCCCTGCCCTAGGGTGGCAGTGCCATGTGCATTCATTAGGCCACCCATTAAGATTGAGCCTCTCCTCTACCCCAAATCAGGTACTTAGGACCTCCTGGCATGAGGGTTGCAATATATTTGGGGTTGCCTGTCTAGTGTGGGCTCAAGGGCCTGTGGGAAAGAGGTCTGCCTAGCCCCATTTCTCTGCGTCCCCAGATACCTGGAAGCAAATGGGCAATGCACGTGCTCGCTGAGCTGTGGTCAGGCTCCTGTGAAGGTCTGCACTCTCCCCACGCCCAAGGGACAAGGGCCTTACACAGCAAACATAAAGCAGTGCTCACGTTGTTGAAAGAAACTGCAAAAAAAAAAAAACAGCTTTATATTTTAGTACGTTTAAGACATCTCTTTTCTGTTTTATGAACAAGGGGCCCTGACTATCTTTTGCCCTGGGACCTCAAATTAGGTAGCTGCTTCTGGCTCCTGACTTGACTCTAATGGCTTCTCCCTCAGCACTTGCTTTTGATGCTCTGCCACCTGTGTGTTCCAGGCCTCTGGCTCAGCCTTCTTCCTATATGATCTCTTTTGAAGCCATTCAAGAGCTCTGGGAGGTGTGTACCACCTCCTCATTTTAAAGGTTCATTTTAAAGTGAGGAAGGAGAAGCTTGGATAGGCTATGTAAGCTTGCCCAAATTCTATAGCTGGTCTGTAGCTTGATCAAATTCTACAGCTGGTCTCAGCCAGCTTGTCTGCTTGTCCTGGCCTGGCCTGGCCCGTGGGCAGTGGGGGTCTAGGAAGGAAGGCACAGTGCCTAGGAGCTGTCCCTAGCTACCTCTCCTTCTCTGTGCACTGCCGCATGCCCCTCCCTCCACCCCTCCTCAGCAGGCTCACTGTGGGCTCTCAGAGGAGAGAACACGTGGCCCAGACTGCAACGTAACCAGGCAACCGTTCTAAGATGCTGCTTTTCCTTCTGCCTTATTCAATATCTGCCAGGCTATATGGTTCCTGGGAGCATCCCAAAAGCTGTTTTAAGAATTAAGGCTGGCTGGGGAGGACTGCAGGGACATCTAATATTCATCTCTCTCAACCTTGTGCCCCAAAGTCCTGAATTTGCCTGTTGGGATTCTGACAGAGTGGTGGGAATCCAGATTGGCTGAGGCTAGACCTGGGTGGATAGGGCATGGAGTATGGGGAAAGCAGGTCAGGGAGACTTAGTGTAATGTTACACTTGGTCTTCACATGCTCTCTAGATACCCCTGGTGCCTCCAAATGCAGGCTCAGAAACCCTGCCCTGCTCTCAGAACCCTGCTCTCGGAAGCAGCACCAAGCTTAGAGATCTGCCTTCTTCTCACACAATTCTTGCCTTCTGCAACCAGGCGTGAGATGCAGGGGGCAGCCAGGATTTATTAAACTGCTATTATATTCCCTGGGTCAGACACTAGGGAAAAAATAAGCAAATCAGATCTAATTCCAATTTCACAGATGGTAAAATAAAGGCTCAGATAGGCAGAAAGAACATGAATCTAACTGATGACAACTTCTGACCTTCCCACCAGCCCTATTGCTTTTACAGGAACACAGGAGTTTAGGAGTCATCTAGGCCAGCTTCCTCATTTTACAGAAGGGAAACTAAAGAATAGGGAGAAAGATTGCCTCTCCAGGGTCACACAGCTTGCTTGGCTCCAAGGTCATCTTGGAATTACTTGAGCTCAGTTTTGACCTGTTCACAGGTTCAATCATGATTAGAACTCCAAACCTCTTTCTGTCTTCTGAAGCCTACTGCATCATGCTTGTACTGTGTCAGGGTGCATACAGTACTGTAATTTAACAATAGGGACAGCATAATGTAGTTAGAACTCATTCCTGCCTTGAAAGAGTGGTAGCATTTGGGACAATTATTTAGTCTCCTTAGGTTTTAGTTTCCTCCTCTGTACAATGGGGATAATAATAGTATTTACTTCATAGGATTATTTTGATGATTAAATGAGATCATTTATGTCATGTGTTGAATATAATCTTAAATATTTCTTATTTCATATTCTCTTCAAAGATGTTTTCAAACTCTCAACCAGCTAAAGAATAGGGCTTATCTTATATTCTTTTTTTTTTTTTTTTTT